>JBBGZY010001035.1:497500-588528 GCA_037952925.1 Lithobates clamitans | reverse complement strand
TTTTGCAGAGAAGTCAATTTTGCTTAAAGCACGCCGCTCACCGCTACTTGTGATTGGTTGAGAAGCTAACCTGACGGCCCATTGAGCTGAGTATCTTTGGTCATTTTTCTTTTTACCATCTCTATTGATGTTTAAACACATTTTATCTTTGCAACTCAATGAGTGAAATTGAGATCCTTCACTTTTTGCAGAGAAGTCAATTTTGCTTAAAGCACGCCGCTCACCGCTACTTGTGATTGGTTGAGAAGCTAACCTGACGGCCCATTGAGCTGAGTATCTTTGGTCATTTTTCTTTTTACCATCTCTATTGATGTTTTTGGATACATTTCAGGGTTGAGAAATTTTTATCTAATAGAAATGTTGTTGTTAGGCAGGAAAACATGTGTAAAAATGGCTCCATAACACTGATTTAGTCCTGGTTTCTAAGGGAGATGGACCACTGGGCAGGGAGCCAGACTGCAGACCCCCTCACTACTGGAGCACCCATCGCCTGCACCAGGTATCACAATTTGTGACCGGCTGCATGTAACTTGTTCTAGTACTTGGTTACCCATAGCAACTGCAATACGCCTCCTGTTTGACTTGTTGAGTAGACCTGCTGTAGTGCTTTGCTTCATAACCTGGGTGTACTTTACTGTTCCTAGTTCTTTTGACAGGCCAGAGCCCACATTCACCTTCAGACCAGGCTCAGAACAATTGATTCAACTTTACTCTAATGTCTTTTAACATGATAGTCCACTATGTACATTAACATTAGAAGATCCCTATCTATCCCTAGCTGGCTGCCCAGGCATACCTCCAAAAGAAAGTAGTCCATTTTAGGCATTTCCCAAATGTTGGCTGGTCTCCTGATTCCCGATGCCTCCAACCAACTGCAAGGCGCAGCAGTCCTCCTCCACAGTGGTCACATCATGTCCTGCTTAGTGCAACCCAAGATTCCCCCACATTTATATCACTGGTGGGTAGGCTGGATCCAAAACCCGGGAACAGCAGCAAACACGTTAACTCTTTTCCCCCTGGCCTGAGCCAGACGCTAACTAAAACCAGCACTTCTGCAGGCAAGCTGCCTACAATCTTTTCTCATTCATTTTCATCTCACAGTTTTATGGAGCTTCGGGAGTACAGCTATTGCTACACTCCCAGAGTTCTGACAGAAGAGACACTGCCTTCTCACATAGCTCCCAACTGTCCCTCTTACCCTCCTTCCTCAGTTGTCCCTCCTTTTGGTCTAATCTATATAGTTGTGTAGCGCACTCCCTAGGTAGCCGCAGAGGAAATGGGATCCCCCACCATGCACAGCCAGGCACACCAAATTTTCACAGTCTCCCAAAGTCATAAAACAGTCAAGGACTTTGTTTTGTTATTTTATTAAGTGTTTAGAACGTGGATGGGGAGTAGGGGTATTATGGGAGGCCGCTTTAAATGTGTAGCACAGAAAAAGTCAGGGCTACTGATCCCAGCACCACCTCATTAGGCACTGCCAGCCTGCCTGGCTGCAGCTGCTCCTTTCCCTAGCCCACCTAGCTACTTCTCCACAGTCTTCCCAGACTGGAACTCTCTCTCTCTCCACAGTCCTCCCAGACTGCTCACTCAACAGCCCACCAAAGTGACTTCTTAGGAGACCTCCTGGACATGCTGTTCTGCTCCTGCTGTCCTCTCCTTGCTCCTGTGCCTCCAGGAAGAATTCCTCCAAGACACCCCCCCAGACTAGGGGGGCCCCTTTAAGGGCCACTGTCAGCCTCCTCAACACTCCATCTCCATCTTCCACCTGACTGCCCCTGTTGCTTGACCCAGGAGTATTCATGAGGTACCTGCCCCCTGCCAGCCCATTTACTGGGAAATAGCTGGGACCCATATCAATACTCCAGGCATCTCCTCCTAAACTCCACCCTCTACTTCTGGAAGCTTCTCCAAGGTTCCAGAGAGCAGGGGGAGTTACCAGAAATGCTGCCTGATGAGTCATCCAGCGTCCCTGAGTCACTCAGTCCTGGCCTAGATTGAACACAGGCCTGGCTCTCAGGCAGGCCACGTTTTCCTACACTAACATCTAACCTATTCTAGCACACTAGAGGGTGCTATAGTTTTATATAAAATGCACTTTTTATCTTTTAAAAAGTGTTTCCCAGTGCTAAACCTTTCATCCAATTTGTAAATTGCTGCATTTGTAAATTTCAAATTTGTAAATTGTAAAAGCCAGTATAAAGGAATTTAACCAATCATTTTTTTTGTATAATTCTCATTTAAGGCGGTGTGGCAGGGGGTGTCTATGCCTTACGTTTGCTAATAGGTGTCCCTTGTTCCTATCTCAAAAAGTTGGGAGTTATGCACATAGTATCTTTGCCCACCACTCCATCTGTTGCCCATTCACAGGAGCCTTTGTATTTGTGAATAAGTTCACATAGCACAAACTGCTCTGTGATTTTCAGGAGGAGGGGAGCAGTGGGCACAGCAGCTGCATGCAACTCTTAACTGCTAGAGCTGAGACCAGAAGATACGGGAGCACTGGAAGTATAGTGACAGCTATGCTGCCAGCACTTTGCAAAAATGTAAATGAAAGAGATAAGTCAATGAGGTGGCATGCACCTTGTTGGACTGGTTGTAAAGGTAAATGATTTTTACTTTAATTCATTCTCTGCATTAAGGTAAAATGTATGTCAGCTCCCCCTAGCCCCCCTTAAATATATACCTGACCATGATCTCAATCCAACGCTGTGCCTGTCTGCAGCCATGCTGCTCTTCTCACAGGAAGCTCAGGAACAGCCAGAGCCATTGGCTTTCAATCAAATCCTGAGTGGGGGGGTGGGGCTGGGCCGCATTGTGTGTGTCAATGGACGCACACAGACTGGCTCGAGATCGAGCCCACACAAGTGTTCTCATAGCAAACAGCATGCTATGGGGGCACTCAAAGGGCAGGAGTAGCCAGGAGCGCCTATGGGGGACCCCAAAGATGAGGATCGGGCTGCTCTGTGCAAAACCATTACACGGAGCAGATAAGTATAACTGTGACAAACCCAACCAGGGCAGAGGCTTTTGGAGAGGACTAGGGCCAAGCCTTCTACCCACTGATTATATCCCATAGACAAAGCAGATCATTCTATAATGATGGGCAACAACCTAATGGATGCTGAGAGTGAGGCTTGGATTGCTTCTCTGAATAAGGAAAATAAAGCTTCCCTTCTGGAGTGGATGGAAAGGTGTAATATTAATCCTGTACAGGTTGATGGTCAGAGGAAATATCGTGGCCCTCCTGCAGGCTGGGTGGGAGAGACTCCTTCACTTGGGGCAGAAATATTTATCAACAAGATCCCTCAAGAAATCTATAAAGATAAATTAATTCCACTTTATCAGACTGCTGGAACATTGTTTTTATTTTGATGACTTGTCTAGTGGACAGTATAGACAAGTTTGTGTGTGTCCCATTGTGTGCCTCCTAGGTGTGCATTCCCATTGTTAAATGAGTCACCTATTGTTTCTGTCTGTCTGCTAGTATTGTGTCCACTTCACCTTGTTACCCAATTATTGTGGGATGCTATATATTTGTTGATTAATTTACTGTTTAATTAGATTATTGTTAGTTGTTAGCTGTTAATTGGATTGGTGTTTGAAGTTTGCATTGCCTGCTAATATCCTCAAGAGAGGAATGTCCTCCTGTGGGGTATAAAGTATGTGTCTGAGTTTCATTAAATTCCTTTGGTTCTATCCCCACATCTTATCTGTGTACGATGCTTGGAGTAAAAAAGGCTGGTATTAGCTCTCGGTCTGCTCGGAACGGTTTGGAGGGCAGGGGACACTGTTTGGCGGAAGGAAGCACCCAAGCGGGGTGCCAAAGGGGTTCCATCACAATAACCTTTATTATTTTAGGAAAAAAAAAATCCTAAATGCATACGGCCTTAAAGGCGGGTACCACTTGGTACAGCGTCCAGCCTTGTTTGTCTGCTGCCTACCATAGACTTTGACCGGTTTCAGGCAGCGAGGCTCGATACTGCACCTGTTCCACTCAGGCACACTAAAACACCGGTAAGCATGCACAGAAGCTAGACGACATGGCCGTGTGCAAGGGACCTTACAGGGTGAATATAGTAATAGGGCTACATTACTTCTGAACTTTGCTATTATCTTCAGTTCCAGGTATAGTTCTACTGAATCTATTGTTGTTTCTTTGGATGTAGCTCGTAATAAGTGGATCATGCCCATCGTATCAGTGGTGTGTCCCTGGATGGTACATGGCATCTTCCCGTGCCAGCTCCAGCATTGTTGTAGGTTCATTTTGTTATGCTTTTTTTTTTTTTTTTACCCACCTGAAATCACAAAACAATAACAGTCAGGCTGAGCCTCCACATGAAGAGAAGTGATAATAGGAGTAAATAATCCCTGCTGTAACCCAATCTGCCCGGCTTTCTGTTTTTTTTTCCTTCTGTTTGTTTTTCCAGCGCATTTTCTAATGAACTTCAGATCCATGCGTCACCCTCGCAGGCCTCAAGGACGTTGAAAGGAGTTTGATGACCGGAGAAAACACAACAGCTAAAACCTCTCATGTTCTGCAAATTAAAGAAACAAACTTTGCATGCCAGGTGAGTCGACCGCGACTTTCCTTAAAGGATCGGTCCACCAAGAAGTGATATATAAGTTGTAGGTGGAGTCCACTGGAATGAGTCACCCCCTAGTTTCTTTTATTTCTTGGGGACTCTTGGCTCGGTTTTTACCTACCTCATGTTTCCACTCTTTCATTCTACCATAGCAGTAGATGGGCTCTGGGAAGACAGAGCATGAATGGTGGAAACCCTTCATAATGGGCACAGCAGGTGTACAGACAGGCCCAGGGACTCAGAACAGGTATGGTGGGAACCCCTCAAAATGGGCACAACAGGTGTACAGACCCAGGACCTCAGCTCAGGGATGGTGGGAACCCCTCATGGGCACAGCAGGTGTACAGACCCAAGCACTCCGCTCAGAGATGATGGGAACCCCTCATAATGGGCACAGCAGGTGTACAGACCCAGGAACTCAGCACAGTGATGGAGGCAATCCCTCATAATGTGCACAGCAGGTATACAGACCCAGGAACTCATTGCAGAGATGGTGGGAACCCCTCATAACAGGCACAGCAGGTGTACAGACCCAGGAACTCAGCACATGTATGGTGGAAACTCCTCATAATAGATACAGCAGGTGTACAGACCAAGGAACTCAGCACAGGGATGGTGGGAACCCTTCATAATGGGTACGCTAGGTGTGTAGAACCTTGAACTCAGTGCAGGGATGATAAAACCCCTCATAATGGACACAGTGCAGGCCTAATAACTCAATGCAGGAATGGTTGTGGCCTCTCATATTGGACACTGCAGTTGTGGTTAGCCAGGAACCCTATGCAGGAATGATACCAATAGAGTCCCCCAGAGACAGTTGAAAGTATTAAGTGTAGCTAGATCACAGAAAGATCAGTTTGGAGTTTAGTGACTCTTTCATTTCTCTAACCAGGTGTGAAATGTTATTATTAATTCATCCAGCGTGCCCCGTGTGGCATGCGGTGTAAAGGCTGCTTGTGAGCTAATGCTGGATATACAACACAGGTAGTGACACCTAGTGGGACCTCAAAAAAAATTACCGGTATTTAATACTCTGTTCTGTAATATAATGATGTATGAAAGGCACACTCCAGTGAAAAGTGAAGTAGGAGCCTTTGAGATGCAATCAGGGGTTGGGAAGGGGATTTTTGTACTTTAGGTATGGCTATAATTTAGCAGGCCTCCAAACTCCATTCTGTAGGGAATCTGGGGATCTGAGAAACCCTTTCGCTAACCTGTGTGGAATGCAGGAGAGGAATTCTCAGACGCGTCTCCGGGGCTTCTCTGGGATGCATTAAAACAGATGTACTAAGCCAGTGATAGCGAGCCTTGGCACCCCAGATGTTTTGGAACTACATTTCCCATGATGTTCAACTACACTGCAGAGTGCATGCGCATCATGGGAAATGTAGTTCCAAAACATCGGGGGCGCCAAGGTTCACCATCACTGTGCTAAACTGTTACAAATGAGAAAATAGTGGATAGAAGTGGAGAGCATCATTCTCTTGCTGGCCAAATATTTCATATACTACACTAGCCTTACTGCTGTGATATTGATGCACTCTTTGGGGGAAGGGGGGGGTTGATCCCCCCTGACTCCCCCTTATCTACTCCCCTGCTACTGGATGTAACTAACTGGATATAACTAATTGGTTGAAAAATAAGGGTTCAAAGGACTGAAAGTTCACGGTCTATGACGAGATTAATGGGACCACAAGCAGGAAGCATATGGATTGTGCATTTCCTCCTTAGGGGCCCATTCTCCACCCTAGAGGACCTCTGGTCTCTCAACAAAATCCAATGTGATCCTCCTTTACATCTGTAAAGGGTTATTCTCACTAACTGTGACACTATTTACATATTGTTTATTTTCTTAGGGAAATGTGGATGAAGGAAGGGGAATACAGCACTGTGAGCATGAAACTGAACCAGTGCCCTTACCACTGTAGCTACATTACTGTGTTTAGTTAGGAAGTGTGATAACATGAAAACCTGCAACAAGTATGGAATTCTACATTCTTTTTTTTTAACTATTAAAAAGGTCAATGGAGTTTGGATTAATCTATAGGCACACAATTAGTCCTGGTGGACTAATTGTCCATGGCTGACCTGTAGAGGAGTTTTCGTACATTGGACGTAGGCAGGTCATGCAATATGCAATGATATTTCCTTCAGCCATGGGTTGAAGGAAAGTAAAATTGCTTGATTCCCCAATCAACATGGTTTAGTCGTCCCCACCGGCATAATACAATGATCACTGCCGGTGGCTAAAGCCACCGGCAGTGATCAGGTGAAAGAAAAACACCTGACAAGCTAGTTGTACTGAAGTCGAATCGATGGGCTGACTTTAGTACAACCAGCTTGCCCAGAGATAGATAGTAATTCAACTAGTTCCTTCTGAAAGGCCAAATTTTGATCCATCTATGGCCGACTTAGTGTGCGACTTTGATTATACATAATCTTACCTGGGAATTCGCCAGCTTTTGGCTGGAGATGCTGACTTTTCAGCCTGTTGCGTATTTGGTCACAAGGGGGCGAGATAAAAGGTGTAGTGGAGGCTGGGCGGGGATTTCTTTCTTAGGTGCCACTCAGAGATATAGCCTGGCATTTATTCCCAACGTTGGTTGTTACAGCTCAGGAATATACCCCCAGGAATGGGGCATCCAATCAGGAGAGAGCCTTGAGTTCACTCAACCCTAGAGAGCCGATAAGGACAGAGGTAGATAAATTCAGGGGAGTCAATGGCAATTTGGAGAGAGGATGATTTACCATTGATTCTGTTTTGGGGGACGCACCATCCACATGTTTTTAGCCTAAACTTCCAATTTGCATACTCCATCATTCACACCTGCCGTAAACTTCCTACGAGGAATATAAATGACACAGAATCCTTTCAAAAGACGGTGTAACCATACCAGGGCCTTACATGACATCATAATGAGCACACTGATAGAGAAGAGCAGAAAAAATACATGACTGAGTGTCCCAGCCTGGTCTGTCTTATCCCGTCTGTTTATAACATGAAGAAGGCTTTGTTGGGGGGGGACCTTTACATGGGCAACACTTTCTCCTTCAGTGCCGGGTTCAGAGCTTTATATGTTCACTATGCTCTGGTGGAATTGAGCTCTCTTTTTAATCCAGAACCCAAAGGAATCCTGCATATCACATACAGGAGTCCATATCCACTTGGGAAGGGGCTTACTGGAGAATACTAGATGGGACAGGAGATTGCCTATAATTGCTTGATGACTCCAGTCCACTGGATTACACTGGGGGGCACAGGAGGTCACTGGGAGTCATAGGATGACATGGGCACACTAGATAACACTGGGGTGCACAGGGGGTCACTTAAAATCACTACAGTGCATCCGGAAAGTATTCACAGCTCTTCCCTCTTTCCACATTTTGTTATGTTGCAGCCTTATTCCAAATGGATTAACCACTTCAGCCCACGGAAGATTTGGCTGCTGAATGACCAGGCCGTTTTTTGCGAATCGGCACTGCGTCGCTTTAACTGACGCAGCACCCAAACAAAATTGACGTTCTTTTTTCCCCACAAATAGAGATTTCTTTCGGTGGTATTTGATCACTTCTGCGGTTTTTATTTTTTGCGCTATAAACAAAAAAAGAGCGACAATTTTGAAAAAAAAAAACACAATATTTTGTACTTTTTGCTATAATAAATATCCCCATTTAAAAAAAAAAAAAAAAAAAAAGCCTGCTATCCCGATCCCGCAAGCTGACGTATAGCTACGACGGCTCGCGGGATCGTGCCGAACTGCCGTAGTAAAATGATGGCGACTGGTCGGCAAGCGGTTAAATTCATTATTTTCCTCAAAATTCTACAAACAAAACCCCATAATGACAAATGTGAAAGAAGTTTGTTTGAAATCTGTGCAAATTTATTAAAAATAAAAAGCGAAAAAAAAAATCCCATGTACAGAAGTATCACAGCCTTTGCTCAAAAATTTAATGAAGCACCTTTTGGCACCAATTACAGCCTCAAGTCTTTTTGAGGATGATGCTACAAGCTTGGTACATCTATTTTCGGGCAGTTTCTCCCATGACTAATGGATTCGTCAACCTGGTCCTAAAATAAAGACACAGACTGCGCGACATGCGTTTTAATACGGCCACGGCAGCCAATTTATTAACAATGAATAAATAACATAACAACGAAAATACCATTCAACAATGTAATGCTAACATTTTAAACAAGGTGTCTTTGGATGTCCATAAGGCACAATTTTACTGAAATCATCCATATCTTAGGCTGTACCCCAACTGGCTCAAGGACATTGCGACCTCACCATACTTTCATTGTATCCCCCCCCCCCCCCCAGGGGACCTAGCTCCTGGGGGGGGGTGAGTACCATTAAACAGGTGGTGGCGCCATACCTTAGATGGAGCCCACAATTTAGCAACAATGTCAATAATCATTGACCCCCTAACCCGCCAAGCTGCTGTGACAAAATCCCCACCAACATAAGTACTCGCTAGGTTTTTTTTTTAGCAAAAACACAAAAGTCAAGACCTATCCTCCCCAAACTTGACACCTCAGAAAAACTTTGACATAAGGGCGGATGGGAGGGAAGTTTCTATTTCTGAAAATCCCAGAATGCCTAGACTGCCTGTCTGCCACATACCCCCCTACAGCAGCAACACACCCCCTCTGGCCTGTTGCCTCCAATCAGGTAAGTCGACACGCCCCCCCCCACCTTGCCCAACTGAGTTAGCTGACCCTTCCCTGACCGTTTCTCCCCTAGTCATACAGAGCCTTCAGCCATTTTCTTCTTTGGGTCTCACTTTCTTCTTTGCAGGAACTCTCAAACAACATCAGGTTGGATGGGGAGCGTTGGTGCACGGCCATTTTCAGATCTCCCCAGAGATGTTCAATCAAGTTAAAGTCTGGGCTCTGGCTGAGCCACACTCAAGGAAATTCACAGAGTTGTCCCGTAGCCAATCCTTTGTTATCTTGGCTGTGTGCTTAGGGTTTATGTCCTGTTGGAAGATGAACCTTCACCCCGGTCTGAGGTCCAGAGTGCTCCGGAGCAGATTTTCATCAAGGACGTCTCTGTACATTGCTGTATTTATCTTTCCCCTCAATCTTGACTAGTCTCCTGGCACTGAAAAACATCCCCACAGCATGATGCTGCCACCACCATGCTTCACTGTAGGGATGGTATTGGTGATGAGCGGTGCCTGGTTTCCTCCAGACATGATGCTTCTCCAGTCAGGCCAAAGAGTTCAATCTTTGTTTCATCAGACCAGAGAATTTTGTTTCTCATGGTCGTCTTTCAGGTGCCTTTTTGGCAAATCCCAGGCAGGCTGCCATGTGCCTTTTATTGAGGAGTGGCTTCCGTATGGCTACTCTACCATACAGGCCTGATTGGTGGAGTGCTGCAGAGATGGTGGTTCTTCTAGAAGGTTCTCCTCTCTCCACAGAGAAATGCTGGAGCTCTGTCAGAGTGACCATGGGGTTCTTGGTCATCTCCCTGACTAAGGCCCTTCTCCCCCGGTCACTCAGTTTGGTCAGATGGCACGCCCTTGGAAGAGTCCTGGTGGTTCCAAACTTCTTCCATTTACAAATGATGGAGGCCACTGTGCTCATTGGGACCTTCAATACTGCAGAAATTGTTCTGAACCCTTCCCCAGATCTGTGCCTCCATACAATCCTTTCTTAGAGGTCTACAGACAATTCCTTGGACTTTATGGCTTAGTTTGTGCGCTGACATGCACTGTTAGCTGTGGGACCTTTTATAGACAGGTGTGTGCCTTTCCAAATCATCTCCAATCATCTGAATTTACCACAGGTGGACTCCAATCAAGTTGTAGATACATCTCAAGGATGATCAGTGGAAACAGGAGGCACCTGAGCTCAATTTTGAGTGTCATGGCAAAGGCTGTTATTTACGTGTTATTTTTTTGTTTTTTATTTTTAATAAATTTGCAAAGATTTCAAACAAACTTCTTTCTCATTGTCATTATGGGGTAATGTTTGTAGAATTTTAAGGAAAATAATGAATTTAATCCATTTTTAAATAAGGCTGTAACATAACAAAATGTGGAAAAAGTGAAGTGTTGTGAATACTTCCTGGATGCACTGTATATGACTTGGGTGCACTGGAGCACACTAGATGACACTGGGGTCCACAGGAAGTTACCCAGAGTCACAGGATGACACAGACGCACTGGAGCGCACTAGATTTCGAGTGTACAGGAGGTCACTGGGGTGCACAAGGGTCACAGATGCTAATAAATACAACAGCTGGGGACTCAGGTAGAACATAGCAATACATTGCTTAAATGCCAAGCCATGTGTCACTTCACAATTTGAAGAGGCACAATCAGGAGGGCTGTCTGACCACAGCACCAATCAGGATAGCTTCCTCCTGTTTTGGCTGCAGCCCCTGCGCTCTGGGTGAAACCCAGAAGTGTGGTTGGCCTCAGGCCAGAGAGAAGACCCAATGCCGAATCCCAGAGGAGGTGAGTGTAACACTGCAGGGTTACTGAATGAGAGGGATTTAATTTTTTTGTAGAAAATTAATCAGTCAGCACTTTATAAATGACATAAAATAGGCTGAGTTTCTGAATTTTCTGAAATAAGAAAGAGTTGCTTGATACTTGTATGCAGCACAGTACAGGCATTCTAGAAGAGAAGGGATTCACGTGCCTCATTCCAACACACTTGCCAAAAAAGATTACTTATTTTGGGGTGGTGGATGGGGTCATGCAAATCTTTACTTTGTGCCCCTTGGCCAACTCTACTTCCAGAACCTCTAGTTTACAGTACAGATACAGCCTAATTTTATAAAGCCATTTGTTGCAAACTTTATACACCAGCTTTAGGCTTGCTGGCCATCGTCAGTGCAGTTCCTGGAAACAATTGTCCTCTGTGGATGAGGGTTTGGAGACCAATGATAAAGTATGAAGTCTTTCAGTTTTCAGAGGCCTTTCCAGTGATTCACACTGGTTTTGTAGAGGCTTTTTGTTTCTTTTCGGCCCTTTTCTGCCTTTACACGCACATGAACTTTAATGGCATCCCAATTTTAGTCCGTAGGGTTCAATATTGAGTTGGCCCATCCTTTGCAGCTATAACAGCTTCAACTCTTCTGGGAAGGCTGTCCACAAGGTTTAGGATAGGGTGACCAGCCATCCCCCGGTTTCTGGGGACAGTTCCCGGATTGAGGACACTGTCCCCGGACCAAGTCTGTCCCCAGTTTTGTCCCCGGATTGGATTTGAACAGGGGCTGGGGCAATTTCAAAGACAGCCCATGCAGAATAAAAAGAAAAAATCTGAATTGCACCCCCCTCCCTCCTCTGCCGCTCCTACTAGCTTATGGGGGGGTTATTTTTTTCCATTATCTGTGCCCCTTTCTGATGATCATGTGCTGGTCGGAGCGGAGGGACTATTTCTTCAGTTTCGGGCGCATGTTCTTCTGCCTTCGCTCAAGTCCCGGCCAGCCGCCAGCCTGCTTACCTCCTTGCCTTCCCTGGTGGAGTGATCTTCCTCTGCTCCCCACCCAGTAGTAGCCGGGGCCCAAAGAGTAAAGCCCCATACACACTATCAGATTTTCTGCTGATTTTTGTCTTCAGATTTACCAAAACCACATAGTGCAGGGGCCTGCCTGATTGCATACAAATTGAAACTCCTAAGGTTTGACCTCATATTACATGGTTTTGGTAAATCTGAAGGAAAAAATCAGCAGAAAATCTGATAGTGTGTATGGGGCTTTAGACTTGACAGGCTGCGAGGCGGGCGGCGGAGACGGGCAAAGAGTCGTTGATTGCTGCCATTACTAGTAAAAAAAAAAAAAAAAAAAAAGTCTGCGGATTTCATTTTAAAAATCTGGTTACCTTAGTTTAGGAGTGTGTCTAAGGGAATGTCTGGTTCGCAGTCCTCGCTCTAATTCATCCCAAAGGTATTCTGTCGGGTTAAGGTCAGGACTCTGTGCAGGCCAGTCAAGTTCCTCCACCCCAAACTCGCTCTTCCATGTCTTTATGGACCTTGCTTTGTACGCTGGTCCAAATCAGTTGGTGGAGGAGGGATTATGGTGTGGGGGGTTGTTTTTTTAGGGGTTGGACTTGGCCCCTTAGTTCCAATGAAGGGAATTCTTAAGGCATCAGCATACCAAGACATTTTGGACAATTTCATGCTCCCAACTTTGTGGGAACAGTTTGGGGACGGCCCCTTCCTGTTCCAACATGACCGCGGACCAGTGCACAAAGCAAGGTCCATAAAGACATGGATGAGCGAGTTTGGGGTGGAGGACCATCCACTTTAATCCTTCAAACCAATGGGATTCTTTTTTTTTTTTTTTTATATGTGTCAAGTGGGACAAAGAAACAATACAAGTGATTGACAGGGCCAACACAGAGAGTTTTATATAGGAAGTTCATAAATCGATAGATTTTTTTAACTGATTTGACCTGTTGGTTCATTTGTATTTTTTTGTTTTCATTTAGAAGTTGTGTTTTTTGTTTTTGCACAGATTCTTCATACAGCTACAGGGTACAGATATTATATCATCCCACCCATGCGTTATGTCATATGTATGATATAATTGTGTATTTCAGACATTTTATTTTCAGACTGGGGTTTTATTATCAGGAATGCGGCGCGCAG
Organism: Lithobates clamitans; assembly: GCA_037952925.1. Lineage (NCBI taxonomy): Eukaryota > Metazoa > Chordata > Amphibia > Anura > Ranidae > Lithobates > Lithobates clamitans. The sequence goes on along the minus strand of JBBGZY010001035.1, from coordinate 575,337 downwards.
CGGAGACACTGCCCAACCAGACAATTCTTTTCTCTGTGGATTCTTTGTGCAGGGAATGTTGTCACATTTTAAGTTTAACTTGGGCGTAAACCTTATTTAATTATAGCCTGAAAGAGCAAATTCATATTATAGCGCAGGCTACGCTTTGCTGTTTATACAGAGACTGCAATCACACGCCACAATCGTAGAGTCAGACGTGGGCAAGGCACCATTTTGTCTGCACCGCAACGGGAAACCTGTTAGCGGAGTCACAATGGAAGGGGCTATCAGGTTTAATTTTGAACATCAACCACGGCGTCTGACAAACATGAGAGACTCCACCAAAGCATCAGATGGCATCGTCGGGGGATTGGGTGGAGGGTAAGCAGGTGACACGGGGCACGTTTTGGAAGATATTCTCCGTTGGCCCAGTCTGGTGACGGTTAAAGGTTCTTTCCTCATCCCCATAAGAATGCAGTGATACAAAAGTTTATTACTGAACATTAATAAAACAAACATCTGTAATGTCCTGTAGTCCCCGTAGCTCGTGCCATAGGTGCTGACGGTGCAGGGAGATTTCATTGTAGTTCCCTTCCACAGGAAAAATGGATTTATCCATTTTCTGGACAGCAGACAGGGAGGCAGGTACACCGGCAGAAGATGCTGAGCAGGAGCAGAGCAGACAGGCCGGGTCACAGGCAGGGTCGGCAACAGGCGGGCAAATGAGGTACAGAGGAGCAGACGGATTCAGAGTCAAAGGCAGGCCGAGGTCAGGTGCGGGCAGAAGACAAAAGAATAATCCAAAGGGCAATCCGGGTAGTCAGGAGATCAACGTTCAAGACAAGATAACAGGAGCGGGGTCACAGGGAGCTGCAGATCAGACAGCACTGATCCATAGTGCACTGTCAGTTCAAATAGATTGATTGGCGACAAGCGCTGCGCGCGTACATGCACCAACGTGCACAGGGGCACGCGCGTATGAGCGCGCACACGTGCACGCACCCGCACACCAGCGTGCACAGACGCGCACCAAAGCGGCCAGCATTGCGTCTACCATGGAAACTTTCCTGACAGGTGCTCTGGTCTGATTTGACTAAAATTTAACTTTTTGGCCATTAAAGAAAACACTATGTCTGGCGCAAGCCCAACACATCACATCACCCAAAGAACACCATCCCCACAGTGAAACATGGTGGTGGCAGCGTCATGCTGTGGGGATGTTTTTCAGCAGTCGGGACTGGGAAACTGGTCAGGGTTGAGGGAAAGATGGATGGTGCTAAATACAGGGATATTCTTGAGCAAAACCTGTACTACTCTGTGTGTGATTTGAGGCTAGGACCAGGGCCGGACTGGCCTACCGGGATACCGGGAAATTTCCTGGTAGGCCGGCTACCCCGGGGGCCGCTTTGAGCGGTGGCTGCAGTGCTCCCCTCCCTCCCTCTGTCCTCCGGCTCCCCCTCTTGTATGGCACGGAGCTGGGTCTGTGTGTGTAAGGCGGCGCTGTAACAAGGTCCTGCCCCCCTAGACCGGCTCATGTGATAGTCTTCTAGATGGAAAACTGATTCAATCAGTGTTCCGCCTATCACACGAGCTGGTCTAGGGGGGGCAGGACCTTGTTACAGCGCCGCCTTACACACACAGACCCAGCTCCGTCCGTGCCATACATCGGCCGCTGCATGTGATCCAGGAAATGGTGAGGCTGCAATTGGTAGGCAGTAGGCACAGAGGCAGCAATGGCTGGCACACAGAGGCTGCAATGGCTGGCACACAGAGGCTGCAATGGCGGGCACACAGCGGCTGCAATGACTGCCACACAGAGGCTGCAATGGTGGGCCCACAGAGGCTGCAATGGTGGGCCCACAGAGGCTGCAATGGTGGGCACACAGAGGCTGCATTGGTGGGCATGGTGAGGCTGCATTGGTGGGCACAGTAAGGCTGCATTGATGGGCACAGCAAGGCTGCATTGATGGGCACAGTGAGGCTGCAATGATGGGCACAGTGAGGCTGCATTGATGGACACCATAAAGCTGCATTTGATGGGCACAGTGAGGCTGAAATGATGGGCACAGTGAGGCTGAAATGATGGGCACAGTGAGGCTGAAATGATGGGCACAGTGAGGCTGCATTGATGGGCACAGTAAAGCTGCATTTGATGGGCACTGATGATTTTGCATTGATCTCTTGTACCATTTCTGCAGTCTCTAGCCATCTCTTTTACTATGTCTGCAGTCTCTGACCATCTTTATTTAGTATGATGTTCTCAGTCTCTAACCATTTCATGTACCATGCCCGCAGCCTCTGACACCTACTGTATTATGTCTGCAGCCTCTGACCATCTCTTGTATCATGTCCGCAACCTCTGACCATCTCTTGTGTCCTGTCCTCAGTCTCTAGCCATCTCTTGTATCATGTCCTCAGTCTCTAGCCATCTCTTGTATCATGTCCTCAGTTTCTAACCATCTCTTGTACCATGTTCGCAACCTCTGACCATCTCTTGTCTTATATCATGTCTTCAGTTTCTGAGGGGGAGTCTGGAGAGGAGTCAAGAGTGGGAGTGCCGCCAGGATGGGGGTCATGGGAGAAGTAAAACGTGTGGACTGTGGAGAGGAGACTATTAGATAAAACCAGAGTCACCAACCTGGAGCCGTATAACTGAGCCCTGCATGGTGTACCTGAGAGGAGGTCAGTGGCAGCGCCGCCAGGCAAGTCTGAGGGGGCAGTGAACACAATAATATAAGGGGGCACTGATATAAAGGTTTCCCCCTTATATCAGTAACCCCCCCCCCATTTTTTCTGTGGAAGGTGGTCTCTGGAAACCAGAGTCCCCCCATGTTCCTGGGGTGCCCCTCGACGATAGACCAATTTTACCATCTTAACTGGAATTTGCTTATATATATAATATATATATATATATATATATATATATATATATATATATATATATATATATATATATATATATATATAAAAAATACACTCTTCAAATGTGCTTTAAAATGCATAGTTTTCCCTTTCACGAACAAGGAAATAATGGTTTTGATGTTGGGCTGGTATAATAATGCTATGGGGCTGATATGACATTTTTTCCAGGGCTGGTTTTTATTCCTAGTCCGGCCCTGGCTAGGACGGAGGTCCACCTTCCAGCAGGACAATGACCCCAAACACACTGCTAAAGCAACACTTGAGTGGTTTAAGGGGAAACATGTAAATGTATTGGAATGGCCTAGTCAAAGCCCAAACCTCAATCCAATAGAAAATCTGTGGTCAGACTTAAAGATTGCTGTTCACAAGCGCAAACCATCCAACTTGAAGGAGCTGGAGCAGTTTTGCAAGGAGGAATGAGCAAATATTGCAGTGGTAAGATGTGACAAGCTCATAGAGACTTATCCAAAGCGACTTGGAGCTGTGATAGCCACAAAAGGTGGCTCTACAAAGTATTGACTTTAGGGGGGTGAATAGTTATGCACATTGACTTTTTCTGTTATTTTGTCCTATTTTTTGTTTGCTTCACAATAAAAAAAATAAAATAAAAAACATTTTCAACATGTTCTGTAAATTTAAATGATGCAAATCCTCAAACAATCCATGTTAATTCCAGGTTGTGAGGCAACAAAACACGAAAAATCCCAAGGGGGGTGAATACTTTTGCAGGGCACTGTAAATGCTTTAAAGACCTCTAGCGCAAACACCCTGGCACTTTCCCATGCCCAGGAAAAAAGAGGTGCTGGGTACAGCCACCCATACAAGTGAATGGCTGTATGCAGCCATATTCAAGTAAATGCTGATGGCTTGGCATTTACCTACTAATGGGCGTATGGCTTAATTTCCCCTGAACGCGCCACTTTTACAGCAGGGAAGTTCTGGGGATTTTATGTTAGACAACCTTGAAGCCTCTAGTTGTCTGTGTGCATGAGGCCTTTTTGTGCTCAAACAGTATTCTAAAAAATCTATCTTGAGCCTTATGGTTGTATATCTGCACTGTGAGATCATCCATGGCACTGCTGCCTCTGACTGCTAGTCCCTGCAGATTTGGAGTGAGATTTGGTGATGTCACTACTGTGCTGGTCACTGTTCTCCTTGCTGGTTAGGAAGCTGTAGCTGAGGACGTGCAGTGTAAGCATAGTTGCCAACAGTCCCGATTTGCCAGGGATATTCATGGAAATCAGAACGATGTCCTGGTCTGAGCCTGTCCTGGGCAGAATCCCGAAAAATAGGCTCTGTCACGGGCAGGGACGGACTGGGTCAGGAGGAAGTCTGATCCCTCATAAAAAGGCCGCACAGCTCTGCTGTCACCTGGTGTGGCGTGGCGCGTGGTCGGATGGTTACCAAAGGTGTCCTCCTGGCCCGCCCACATAGTAAGCTGGGTTGACTGGGAGTCGGGACTCAGGAGATTCTGTGTGATATAAAGAGGGAGGGATCTGATAGAAAACTTCAGCTACCTATTGGCTGAGGTGCAGTGGCGGCTGGTGCTCTTATTTTTGGTAGGGCAGCAAACAAACCACCCGACCCCCCCTGTTCGTTTGGTCGGTCGATCGGTCAGTCGGTCGGTTAAACACAGCACCCCCCCCTGTCGCTCAGGCGGTCAGTCAAACCCCCCCCCTGTCACTTGGTCAATCATCAGTTCATCAGCCCTGCACTTACCCCATTCAGGCTGTGGGCAGCTTCAGCGGCTTCCCCTTGCATCTTCTCCTCCTCGGCGCCTCCCCCTTGCTCCTGGCCAATACGGTCGCTTCTCCTCGCGGACAATCGGGTACTAAGACTGATTGGCCCAGGGGGAGAAGCAGGAAAAAAATAGCGGATATCAATTCGCTATTGTCACACAAGTGGGTGGGCTCGGGGCACAGTGTTCTACGCCCCCAGTCCACCCTTTTTTTTGAAGCCAATTAGAGCCTTGAATCACTTGCTTCAAAGAAAGAAAAAAAACCATAGAAATCCATGCGTCCGGCACCCTGCATGTAGATTAGGGGCCGGGTGCATGGATTAGGGGGGCGGCGAATGGAGCGGCTGCCACTGCTGAGGAGGTGGCAGGAGGCGGAATTCACTGCATGCCAGCCAATGGGTGCTCTGTCCATTACTTCCCATGGGCTTCCTGTGTTGTGGCATGGAGCTGCCCTGCAGTAATTAAAAATAGCTAAAATCTCTCTCTCCTTCCCTCTCCCTCCATCCCTCTTTCTTTCTTTCTTTCTTTCTTTCTTTCTTTCTTTCTTTCTTTCTTTCTTTCTTTCTTTCTTTCTCTCTCTCTCTCTCTCTCTCTCTCTCTCTCTCTCTTTCTCTCTTTCTCTCTTTCTTTCTTTCTTTCTTTCTTTCTTTCTTTCTTTCTTTCTTTCTTTCTTTCTTTCTTTCTTTCTTTCTTTCTTTCTTCACATGTGGATGGCCATGGGGTACATACCTGGCCATCCACATGTTGCCCCTTCCCTGGTGGTCCTAGTGGCGATCCCTGGTGGCCCAGTGTGGTGATCTGAGGGGGCGCTGCACTGATAAACAATCAGCGCAGACCCCCCCTGTCAGGAGAACCGCCGATCGGCTCTCCTCTACTCGCGTCTGTCAGACGCCAGTGAGGAAAAGCCGATCAACGGCTCATCCTATTGACAGCGTGACCAGCTGTGATTGGACACGGCTGATCCCGTGTTAAAGAGCCTCCGCCGGAGGCTCTTTACCAAGATCGGTGTAGCGGTGTGTCAGGCTGACACACCGCTCCACCGATCGCCGCAATGTGCGCCCCCGCGGGCGCGAGGCGGCATGTTAACCTGCTGGACGTCATATGACGTCCAGTCAGGATATCGCAACCACTTCCCGGACGTCAATATGCTATTGACCGGGCGGGAAGTGGTTAAACTATTGTCACCATTGGCGCGGAGTTAGCTTTTTCTACTACTGGTTAAAAAACGAATTGGGAACTAAACGAATTGCACATGTCTACTAGTCCTTTGCCCTCTGATTTCCACTTTGGGCACAGCTTCAACAATACAGTTGCTCTTTACCCTTCCATTGAAATGGATGAAAAAGACAACATAGCAGCAGCTTTACATTAACATTATGTTTCATTTTTTTCACTAACTACGTGGGAGCATGAACTGAATTTAGCAGGTCTTTGGGGGATTAAGACATTTTGTTCTGCAGGTGGAAGTAGGATGATATTCGTAATATATGCAATGTGCTCTCATGCCCATGGGGTTAGAACAATGGAGTTAGTGCTGGCTATGAGGGCACAGTGGGAGAGGATGTTACAGTTATTTTCCTCTACTATGCAGTTTTGCGTGCAATGTACGGCAAACATCTGAAGCCCCCAGTCGGAGGGTCTGACTTTAGAGCAGCCCTTCTCAACCAGGGTTCAGTTAATTTCTAGGGTTCCTCCAGAGGTTGAGCAATAAGCAACTTCTTCCTCTCAGGTAGGTTCCCACTGACACCAAGTATCTTTTCAGATAATTCTTCCCAATGACCACCAATGTAAAGAGCATTCTTCCCAGTGACCATCACACTAATGTACAGTGAGCTATAGATACAGTTGTGCTCAAAAGTTTGCCTCCCCTTGGGGAATTGGTAATATACTGTAGTTACCATTTATAAAGAAAACGTGAAAAAGTGAGCCGGGAAACACATTTCTTTTATTTCTAATGGGATTCCTATTCTGTAACTGTAGGTGATAACAGAATGGCACAATCATAAAACAAAACATTGCAACGTGTAAACCTTCACTCTACATGATCCCATCGCAAGGAAGGACTTCTATCACATCATACATACATCACTCAGGCAGTGGTGTCTCCAGCTTTGATTTTTAGGGGGGGGCACATGAGGGGACAGGGGCAAAAGTAGGGGGGAAACTATAAAATGCAATTATATATATATATATATCCCGGGGCCCATTACTACGATCCCACAACGGCCCTTTCACATGTTCTGCAGTGAGCTCCCTTCCTACTGTATTGGGGCCCCCCCCCAGGGTGGCAGAAAACAAGAGATATATGTCACCAGCATACCAAGAAAATATAAGGGTCCAAAGCAGTGGGAGAACTTTCAGGGTTGCAAAGGTTGTCTTGCCACCGGGCCCTGGTGTTCTGCCACTGTGGGGTTCCCCAGCCTCCTCTTGCTGTCCTGCCCCTGCTATTGACAGCGCTGGTCTGGCATCTCTTGGAATTTACAGGCTGGTTTTCCTGTCCTAAGGATAGGAGAAATCAGTCTGTTTTTCAGTAACTGAGTGCCCTGGTGGAGTCCTTCCTGCAACTCGCTCTTCTCCCTGCCAATGAGGATGCAGGGGAAGGAGCAGATCGGGCGGCCGTGGTTGTGTGAACGCTCGCATTATGCAGTGTCAGCGAGCAGAGGGAGGGGTGAGGAATCACCCGCAGGAGCTGAATGGGACCCTTTTTTTGTAAATTTTTTTTTTAACTAGGGGGGCACATGGTGGGGCACAGCATAATGTTGGGGGGGTCAGGGCCCCCTCTGCCCCCCCCCCAGTGACGCCATTGCACTCAGGTACAGGGGGGGCATTTGATGAACCTATACACACTGGGTTCAATTTTGTGGTCATTTATGTGTTCCTAAATGCACTGGGTACACACACACACCTTGATTCAATAGAATACATTTATATGCATACACACACACACTTCCCTAGTGGGAACACATAGATGTTTGTCTCACACATTCACTTATGTACTTTTGTTTCAGTTTTCACTCATTTTCATATATCTAATTTTCACAGTTCTGGTACATGTCAAGTTGCACACATAGCACATGGGATCATGCTGTGGATGACCTGGCCTGCTTCTTGGCTGCTCCCCCTCTTTTTCGTTCTTATGGAGGGGGGGGGGGGGTCTTCCTCCTAAACCCCGGGTGAGACAGCTTATCCCAGGCCACCCCCTAATTGCATCGTAAAGGCTGAGTATAGCCTATGGGCTTTGACTATGTAAGTAGTTGAGAGATTGTTCGTCCTGTAATTTTCCCCTTACAAAGGGCATTTCTTATTAATGGATATATGTCTGATTTTTCAGCATATACCGTGCATCTCACTCCTGATCAGTGGCGTTGCTAGGGGGTGGCTTTTGGGGCTATAGCCCCGAAACAGGGGCCCATAGCCCCGAGTCTCTGCAGGGGTCCCCAAGGGGAGGGGAGGCTCTCAGGGGGACCCTGATGTAAGTGGGGGGGGCTCTCTGGGGACCCTGATGCAAGGGGGAGGCTCTCTGGGGACCCTAATGTAAGAGAGGCTCTCTGGGGACCCTGATGCAAGGGGGAGGCTCTCTGGGGACTCTGATGTAAGGAGGAGGCTCTCTAGGGACCCTGATGTAAGGGGGGCTCTCTGGGAACCCTGATGTAAGGGGGGGGCTCTCTGGGGACCCTGATGTAAGTGGGGGGCCCTCTGGGGATATACACACACGTATATTAATGTATATACATGTGTATGCCCGCCCAAGGGTATGACTTTCTTTACTACGCTGCTATGGGCTCTAGCCCCAGATCTTTTGTAGACCTAGCAACGCCCCTGCTCCTGATGATTGGTTATAACGCCATGAAACGCGTTGAGTTTCGAAAACCAGGGTGCCGAGACATGCTCGCCCAAATTACGTATTTTATCGGTATTTTATACCATGTATCATTTGAATTCTATTTATATGCTTTGTTTTTTACGGGAATCAACTATTCATTCTGTATTGACTGCACCAGTTATGTCCATTGAATATTGGTATTAAATACGTTATTATATTATATTACATGTTCGATATGTTAATCTTTTACGATTGCATTATATTGTGATGATTATTACTGATCTATTATGTTTATTACAAATCATGGACTACCCTATGGGACTGGTACACGAATCAATTTACAGATATATCTATCAATTTACTTAGTATCATATACATTGACATACCTCATGCAAAGTCCCATTTCCCTCTCTTCCCTTTTCATATGCTACATATACTGGGGATGGAGACATGTCACTGCTTTAACCACGTTTGTGATAGGTCACATATATTTCTTCAATCACTGTAGCAAAATGTTCAGGGACACATATGGGGAATATTTTTATTATAAAACTCGACACATGGACACAAACACGCAATATCGGTGGGTGCCTGCAACTCTGCGAGCACCACCCAATGCTGGAAAAAGTCTGGATTTAACATTTATTTACAGAATTCCATCATAAAACTTGAGTTTATCAACATCATGCTCAATAATCGCTTACTAGGTCATTACTGAATACCAGAACTACTTAGTGAGAATGTTGAGTATGAGATGACGTCTGAGCTGAATTCTGAGAGAGGGGTAATCTGTCCCATGTACAGTATATTGATATTACACAACAATTTGAAAAGAAAAAAAAAACAACAACAGTTAAAGAATAATTCTGTTCATCGGCATGTTATACATAGTTCCATTGCTCCAGCGTGGACCAGTATAACTTTGTACAGCCGTGGCCAAAAGTTGTGAGAATGACACAAATATAAATTTTCACACAAAGTCTGCTGCCTCCATTTTTTTTGATGGCAATTTGCATATACTCCAGAATGTTATGAAGAGTGATCAGATGGATTGACCGTCTCCTACAGTTGATTGAGCTGTGGGATCGGGGGAACCACCAGTTCAGAGCTTGCTCAGGAATGGCAGCAGACAGGTGTGAGGACAATCGGCACACACAGTGAGGAGAAGACTTTTGGAGGATGACCTGGTGTCAAGAAGGGCAGCAAAGGAGCCACTTCTCTCCAGGAAAAACATCAGGGACAGACTGATATTCTGCAAAAGGTACAGGGATTGGACTGCTGAGGACTGGGGTAAAGTCATTTTCTCTGATAATTTCCCTTTCCGATTGTTTGGGGCGTCCGGAAAAATCTTGTCCGGAGAAGAAAAGGTGAGCGTTACCATCAATCCAGAATAGGCCCGGAGCAAAGGGAACCTAGGTGTAGGGCCCACATGACTGGGGGGTTGCTGGGCAGGTTGCACTGGTCAGTTCCTGTTAGTGTATAAAGTGGGGAGGCTTATAATTGGTGCAATGGAAGGGTAGAGGGGTGCGGCCTGGGGTTTGGGTTGTCCCCAGGGGCGGGGGTAGTTTCCATCAGTTGGGGGGCAGCAGGAGAGTGGTAATATCACAGGAAGTTTTTTCTTTCTATGCTGCAGGCATTGTGGAAAATCTGGACAGTCTCCTGGGGCATCTGCGCTCGGCTGCTCTGGCCAATGGCCCTCACTGGCTAAATTCACAGCTGGCTGCTGTGCTACAGGGGTCGGGGCAGGGACCTGCTACTCTTGCTCCTGCTTCGCCATGTGCGAGGAGGTTCTCGGCCCTCTGCTCGCTTTAGCCCCGATGTGACCCCAGGGTGAGCCACTGCACAGGGAGCCCGATTTCGGACCCTCCAGCCCCTAGGGCGAAGAGACCTGTACCTCCTCCGGTGGCCAGGGGACGGCGGGCCCTGGGGATGCTTTGCTGCCACCATTTTTTAATGGTTGTTAATAAAGGGGCCGCTACAGCTTTTAAGATCCAGAAGGTGTCGCGTATTTATTTCCTAAGGTATTTATTGGGTAGCAAAGAGGGGTGGGTCTAGTAGGTGGTGGTAGATGACACATCAGCCATACACCAGTCATGTGTAATGCTAACAGTAAAGCATCCTGAGACCATTCATGTATGGGGTTGCCTCTCAGCCAAGGGAGTGGGCTCACTCACAATTCTGCCTATGGACATAGCCATGCATGGTATAAAAACATCCTCCGAGAGCAACTTCTTCCAACCATCCAATAACGGTTTGGTGAGGAACAATGCCTTTTCCAGCATGATGGAGCACCTTGCCATTAAGACAAAAGTGATAACTAAGTGGCTTGGGGAACAAAACATCAAAATTGTGGGTCCATGGCCAGGAAACTCCCCAGACCTTGATCCCATTGAGAACTTGTGGTCAATCCTCGAGGTGGGTGAACAAAAAAAAAAAAAACCCACAAATTCTGACAAACTCAAGCATCGATTATGCAAGAATAGGCTGCCATCAGTCAGGATGTGGCCCCAGAAGTTGATGGACAGCATGCCAAGAGAGAATTGCAGAGGTCTTGAAAAGAAGGGTCAACACTGCAAATATTGACTCTTTGCATAAACTTCATGTAATTGTCAATAAAAGCCTTTGACACGTATGAAATGCTGGTATTTCTACTTCAGTATACCATAGTAACATCTGACAAAAATATCTAAAAACACTGAAGTAGCAGACCTTGTGAAAATTAATATTTGTGTCATTCTCAAAACTTTTGGCCACGGCTGTATAGAACATACCTGGCCGTTGCCCCTGGAAGCTGGAAACCATTGAAGTAGACACCGCTACTTCAGTGTTCTCCTCTTGCTTCTGGATCCCGTGCTGAGTGGCTGCCCTGATGCATCATGAATACAGGAGGTTGGCCGCTCAGCCCAGGTGCCATTCAGAGAATGCTTTGAATCCCTGCAAAGCGTTCTCTGATTGGATTGAGTGGTGACCAGGGGTGGCCCGTCCATTAGAGGCGTCCGGGCACCACCCCCTCTTTCTAGGCCCCCCCCCTATATGCAATAGATAGATTCATGCATAGCATAAATCTATCCATGGCCGCCACCTATTCATGCATCTGGCCCCTTTCAGGCTGCATAAAATTACAGCGACGGGTTTTTTTTTACAGAGTCTCCAATAAGCTTCAAAATAGGGTGGGTTTGGGTCGCAGAGAATGCATCCAGAGCCCACCCAAGTGTGTTACAACAGCAAATTATTATTTGCTGTTGAAACACTGATCCTTAATCTGGCCAATCAGAAGCGGGAGTGAGACCCGTTTTCCTATTGGCTAAAAGGACAAATGATTCTCTTGGACGTCTAGGAGGAGGGAGGAGGATCGTGCTAGGACACACTGCCTGCCCGCCCGTCATCTAGATGGGGTAATTGCCGGGCTTACCCCGTCTGTCTCCAACCGGACAGGGGTGGGTCATGGGTGCTGCTGACCGACTGGTGGAGCAGTTGGGGTGGTTGTTTGCTGCCCCCCTCCCAAAAAAAAAAAAAAACACCAGCCGCCACTGGTGGCGACATCACGCTCTTCACCTCGTCCAACCAGAGAACGCATTGCATTCATTCAGAAAATTCAAAGCATTCCCTGAATGGTGCCTGTGCTGAGCGGCCAACCTCCTGTATCCACCATGCATAACCATAAGCCTCTAGTTTATACACCAGATATATTCTAGATGTATTACGTGAATAATATAGGGGAATACAGAAAAAGAGGAGATTAGCACTCATGGTATGGAAAGGAGACATACGCTACAACACGAATATTGTGAATTACAAATTCCCTCCCTGAACTTCTCGTTGCATCATGGTAGAACGATCTTTGAAGTCTAACTCCTCTAATAAAGGCCAAGTTCATTCAGCCTTTCTTCCTTTCACTTTACAAGCCTTTTTAGCCGTAGGCAAAGTTTAATCCTGTTTGAAAATGAGTGCCAGCAACACGCTGGCATGAAGCATTGTACAGTAAGTGTGTGGAGGAATGTGCGTCTGAAAGACACCGGCTCTTCCCGGCGGCGGACGCTTCATGTTCTGCTCGGCAGAAGTCAGTCCTGACCACAGCTCAACATAAATACTTTGCTCTTCGCGCATTATAACACAGGAAGGAATTCTATAAAACTGCACAGTTTGCACCACCTTTAACATTTGGTGATGCTTTGTAAATGAAACAATACGCAAGCTGAACTTCATCTAAGTTTTCCTTTTTCAATAGTAAGTTTTTTTTTTTCTCTCAATTAATAAAGAACAGGCGCCAAGGTTGAAATAGCGACGAGCTATTCTTCAAAAAAAAAATTCTCTGCAGGCAGTGGCGGCCGCTCATGCAGGGCATACGGGCGCGGCCCCCCCTTATCCATGCGCCCGGCCCCCTTAGATACATGCAGGGTGCCGGACGCTTGGATTTCAATGGGGTTTTCTTTTTTTTTTTTAAAGCATATTTTCAGAGACTGAGGCTCTAACTGACTTCAAAAACGGGTGGGCTGGGGGGCGCAGAGCACTGCACCCCGAGCGCACCCACTTGTGTGACAATAGCAAATTAATTTGCTATTGTCTTCTTGATTCTCCTCCCAGCCAATCAGGAAGCAGTTCCTGTGACCCGATTGGCCAGGGAGTCCTAATAGTTCCTGTGACTCGATTGGCCAGGGAGTCTTAGGACTCCCTGGCCAATCGTGTCTCAGGACATACTTCCTGTTCGCCCAGGAGGAGAATCAACGGCGCGTCTCTTCATTCCCCCTGACCCTGACCCCTGTCCCCCTGACCCTGATGCCCCCCATGCGCCGTCCCGTCTGTTTTCCGCACGTGGGGGGGGAGTGGGACTTCCGCATTCCCGCATGTCTCCCACGGGGGGGTTTGGTGTTAGTTTGCCGTCCTCCCTCCCCCGCGACCACTACTGTCTGGAGGACCTTAGAATTTAAATATGAATATCCGCTACCTGGCAGGGAAGCATTAAAGGGCTTGTAAACCCTCGTGTTTTTTCACCTTAATACATCCTATGCATTAAGGTAAAAAAACACCTGGCACTGACCGCCCCCCCAGCCCCCCCCCCCCATTTTACTTACATGAGCCCCTTCACCTCCTGTGCGGGGACGTGCTCTCCTTCTCTCTACCGGGTCCCGGCTCTTGAATGGATAGATTGATTGCAGCGCAGCCATTGGCTCCCGCTGCTGTCAATCAAATCCAATGACGCGTGCGCCGGGGGGGGGCGGGGCCAAGTCCGGCATTCGTGTCTGTGGACACAAACGCTGGACTTGGGAGCGTGCCCGCAAGGTAACCTCCCGGGAGAGTGCTTTTCCTAGGGGGTTATCTGATGTGGAGAGGTGCCGCAAGAGCCGCCGGGGGGACCCCAGAAGACGAGGTTCGGGGCCACTCTGTGCAAAACGAGCTGCACAGTGGAGGTAAGTGTGATATGTTTATTTAAAAAAAAAAAAAAAAACGATCCTTTACAATCACTTTAAGCATGTCTATTGGACCCCTTTTTCCAGATCTTTTGCAGCAAGCATGTTCATTAAATTATTTGTGTACTTTTAATCGACTCGCTCCTTGCTAATCAGTATTTTTTTTAAAAATTGTTTGCAATGGTACATGTCCCCCACAGAGGTGCCCAGCTACCCATTCTCATGTTTCAACAAAATCTTGCAAATTAGCCTTGAAATAAACCAGATAAATACATTTACAACAAGATTCGCCTCCCATTGGCTTCAATGAAGTCCATTTGCATGCATTTCCTACAAATCAAAGTTTGCCAGGTTTGCTCATCCTTATCCACTAGCGCTATTCTGAAGTTGGACCCAGTACTGAGCAAAAAAAAGCAAGCATCAGTTTCAGATTAAAGAGGTCATTCATAATTTATTTTTTATTTATTGTTGACTCTACAATTTTCTGATTTTTAATGTACTGTGTAATGCACTTCAGATTTTTTCCTTTTAATAACTTTTTATTGAGATTTAATAAAATACAATTAAGTGTAGAGAAATAAAACAAACAAAAGAGAGAGTTATCTTCTACACTCTACAGCATACAAAGAATATATTAAAGTACAATGTTATACAGAGCAGTGACCTCAAGAAGACGACCATCAATCCTGCTTGAAGACAAGGTAATGCAGATACATTGACTTGCTCAGATGGTATACAGTGCCTTGCAAAAGTATTCACCCCCCTTGGCTTTTTACCCATTTTGTTACATTACAGCCTTTAGTTCAATGTTTTTTTAATCTGAATTATATGTGATGGATGAGAACACAATAGTCTAAGTTGGTGAAGTAAAATTAGAAAAATATATACATAAAACTATTTTTCAGAAATAAAAAACTGATAATTGTCATGTGCGTATGTATTCACCCCCTTTATTATGAAGCCCATAAAAAGCTCAGGTGCAACCAATTACCTTCAGAAGTCCCATAATTAGTGAAATGATGTCCACCTGTGTGCAATCTAAGTGTCACATGACCTGTCATTACATAGACACACCTTTTTGAAAGGCCCCAGAGGCTGCAACACCTAAGCAAGAGGCACCACTAACCAAACACTGCCATGAAGACCAAGGAACTCTCCAAACAAGTAAGGGACAATGTTGTTGAGAAGTACAGAAGTCAGAGTTAGGTTATAAAAAAAAAAAAATATCCAAATCTTTGATGATCCCTAGGAGCACCATCAAATCTATCATAACCAAATGGAAAGAACATGGCACAACAGCAAACCTGCCAAGAGACGGCCGCACACCAAAACTCACGGACTGGGCAAGGAGGGCATTAATCAGAGAGGAGCACAGAGACCTAAGGTAACCCTGGAGGAGCTGCAGAGTTCCACAGCAGAGACTGGAGTATCTGTACATAGGACCACAATAAGCCGTACACTCCATAGAGTTGGGCTTTATGGCAGAGTGGCCAGAAGAAAGACATTACTTTCAGCAAAAAACAAAATGGCACGTTTTGAGTTTCCGAAAAGGCATGTGGGAGACTCCCAAAATGTATGGAGGAATGTGCTCTGGTCTGATGAGAATAAAATTTAACTTTTTGTCCATCAAAGAAAACGCTATGTCTGGCGCAAACCCAACACATCACATCACCCAAAGAACACCATCCCCACCGTGAAACATGGTGGTGGCAGCATCATGCTGTGGGGATGTTTTTCAGCAGTCGGGACTGAGAAACTGGTCAGAGTTGAGGGAAAGATGGATGTGCTAAATACAGGGATATTCTTGAGCAAAATCTGCACCCCTCTGTGTGTGATTTGAGGCTAGGACAGAGGTTCACCTTCCAGCAGGACAATGACCCCAAACACACTGCTAAACCAACACTTGAGTGGTTTAAGGGGAAACATGTAAATGTGTTGGAATGGCCTAGTCAAAGCCCAGACCTCAATCCAATAGAAAATCTGTGGTCAGACTTAAAGATTGCTGTTCACAAGCGCAAACCATCCAACTTGAAGGAGCTGGAGCAGTTTTGCAAGGAGGAATGGGGAGAAATCCCAGTGGTAAGATGTGGCAAGATCATAGAGACTTATCCAAAGCGACTTGGAGCTGTGATAGGTGACTCTACAAAGTATTGACTTTAGGGGGGTGAATAGTTATGTACATTGACTTTTTCTATTATTTTGTCCTATTTGTTGTTTGCTTCACAATAAAAAAAAACAAAAGAACAAAAAAACACCATCTTCAAAGTTGTGGACATGTTCTGTAAATTAAATGATGCAAATCATCAAACAATCAATGTTAATTCCAGGTTGTGAGGCAACAAAACACGAAAAATGCGGGGGGGGGGGGGGATACTTTTGCAAGGCACTGTAGTTCCATTAGGAATTTTGTGACAAGTAATGATGCATATGCAGGTCAAAGTCTCAACTAAGATAACACTCTATAGCAGTGGTCTCCAAACTGCGGCCTGGTGGCACTATTTCATTCACTGACACCCACCAACGATGGGGCACAATTCTGTCCAATGACGCCAACAATGGGGAACAATTCCTACCAATGATGGGGCGCAATTCTTTCCAATGACGCCAACAATGGGGCACAATTCCTACCAATGATGGGGCGCAATTCTTTCCAATGATGCCAATAATGGGGCACAATTCCTACCAATGATGGGGCGCAATTCTTTCCAATGACGCCAACAATGGGGCACAATTCCTACCAATGATGGGGCACAATTCTTTCCAATGATGCCAACAATGGGGAACAATTCCTACCAACGATGGGGCGCAATTCTTTCCAATGATGCCAACAATGGGGCACAATTCCTACCAATGATGGAGCACAATTCTTTCCAATGACACCAACAATGGAGCACAATTCCTACCAATGATGGGGCACAATTCTTTCCAATGATGCCAACAATGGGGAACAATTCCTACCAGTGATGGGGCGCAATTCTTTCCAATGACACCAACAATGAGGCACAATTCCTACCAATGATGGGGCGCAATTCTTTCAAATGACGCCAACAATGGGACACAATTCCTACCAATGATAGGGCGCAATTCTTTCCAATGACGCCAACAATGGGGCACAATTCCTACCAATGATGGGGCGCAATTCTTTCCAATGATGCCAACAATGGGGCACAATTCCTACCAGTGATTGGACGCAATTCTTTCCAATGACGCCAAAAATGGGGCACAATTCCTACCAATGATAGGGCACAATTCTTTCCAATGATGCCAACAATGGGGCTCAATTCCTACCAATGATGGGACGCAATTCTTTCCAATGACGCCAACAATGGAGCACAATTCCAACCAATGATGGGACGCAATTCTTTCCAATGACGCCAACAATAAGACACAATTGCTACCAATGATGGGGCACAATTATTTCCAATCATACCAATGATGGGGTACAATTCCTCCTACTGACACTAATGATGGGGGATTGGTTACTCCCTCTGATGCTGGGACATTTTGTACTCCCGATGGCCACAGTCCAACTCTCTTAAAGTCTGAAGGACAGTAAACTGGCCCTTTGTTTAAAGAGTTTAGAGACCCTTGCTCTATAACCCTAGACCAGTGATGGCGAACCTTGGCACCCCAGATGTTTTGGAACTACATTTCCCATGATGCTCAACTACACTACAGAGTGCATGAGTATAATGGGAAATGTAGTTCCAAAACATCTGGGGTGCCAAGGTTCGCCATCTCTGGTCTAGACCTATAAAAGAAGTACATTTCCACAGCAGGGTTGTTTATCACAGACGGTATCCTCAAAGTCTCGAGTCATATTTAGAAGCAGACATCCTCACCATATCAATATTGTGATATCAGAAAAATGGTTTCAAGGTTTCCCTGAGACCCGATCATTTTTACAAGAGTTCCTCCAGGGGAAAGGCAGTTGTAGGAGGTAGAATGCAATGATTTTTCCATTGAGACTCTCCTCTCACAACAATGGAGTTTTTCATACATTTGTTCCCCATCTGGTTTGCAGAACATATTGTAAAACAAGAAATCCAATATTAAATCACAGATAGCTGGGATTTCCTGCCCTTACCGTTTTATTTATACAGGAGAATAGATTAAACATGAATTAAAAAGCTATAAAAGTGATTAAAAGAAAATGAAACTTGTAAAAAAAACAAACACACACAAAGCCCAGAAAATGTGATATTTTTTGTATATCTGCTTGTTTACGGATTGCTTCATTCACCTACAATGACATCATATGCACTGTCATTAAAACGGAACTTCAGTCATTTTTTCATCTATTAAATCTTCTTCCCTTGTTGTTGTTGTTTGAATTTTGGATAGTAAAACATTTTTTTTTCTGCCAGTAAATCCCTTATACAGCCCACTTCCTGTTTCTTGTCTGGTCATTAGCCTAGGCTTATGACATCATACACAGCTCTCTCTCTCTCACTCGTGCGAGTTTGCCAGGAAGGGAGAGGGGATGAGTTATAAGAGGGCTGCAGAGCTGGAGGCGTGCCTCTGTGTGTCTGCGTAAATCCAGGAAGTGAACAGGCAGCAGCTTCAGCTGCCCACAGTCAAGATGGCTACAGCCAGACTCAGTGGAGGGAGATTTCTGCAGCATATTTGGCAAGTACAGAATCACAGTATATATAAAATAATATGCAAAGTGGTTGGAGGGAAGCTTCAGAATGGCAAAGGTGTTTTCTATTACACATTATGTGAGCAGACTGCAGTTCCTCTTTAAACCAGTTCTTCAAATACTTACGCCATCAACTTTGGGACTATTCAAACCATTCAAAGAACGCAGCAATTAGACATGTGCACACTGAAATATTTTGTTTCGGAATTTAATTTTCGTTCGAAAAATACATTTATTTAGTTACTCCCGAAATTCGTTTTTATTTATTTCATTTTTCGTTAAAAATTGCATTTGTCCGAAAATCTAAATTAAGGTCGAATCTGTCATTGAAGGCTTATGGTGTCTGTCAAATGTTCAAAGAAGATTCGACGGAGCAGCTGAACTGTACGATGCCATATAGATTACCTGCTCCATCCAATCTTCTTAGAACTTTCAACAGACACCATAAGCCAAACTACGTGTGTACTTAGTTCTAGCTATTTTACTGCTCCTCCTCTTTGGTTACAATCAGCCAATAACATTTATCATCATCATTATTTTTATTCATCTTTTCTCCCCTACGTCGAATCTTTTCTCTCTATGTAGAATAATCTTGGACTAATAGAGCTAAGGTTAGGCACATTTGACCACAGGTTCGATGGACATAGATTGTTATTGTCATCATCATGTCGAATCTCCTATCTATATCGAACTGTTGTAGCAACGAAAACGAAAATAAAGCATTTGTTTATGTCGGATCTTTCATTTTTCGGATTCTGCACTTTCGGAAAATAACTGAAATTCGGACGAAAATGCATTCGGACGAAAACGAATGCACAAGTCTACGCAGCATGGCTCGCTGGTTTGGAAGCCACAAGGCGTCAAAGCTACAAATACTGCAGCTGCTAACTTTTAATAAAAAGGACACTTACCTGTCCAGGGATCCAGCGTTATCGTCCTCATCTGAGCCAGTTTCTTCGCCGGTCTTTGGTCCCCGGCGTGTAAATTGTGGGCGGCCGGCTTTGGCTCCTTGTGGCTTCACAACCAGCGAGCCATGCTGCGTTCTTTGAATGGTTTGAATGGTCCCAAAGCCTTCTGGGACCTGTGACGTGTCCCCCTCGTAAATATGACAGAGGAGGGGGGGGGAGTAGAAGGAGGAAGAGTGGAACTTCCACCCTTGGGTGAAGTTCTGCTTTAAGATAGTTCAGCCTTACTTTTAAAAGTCCAGCCCTCTTGTAGATATCTACCTCTCTTATTAATGAACCATTCAAATTAAAATCGCCAATAATACTTTTTGTGATTCAGGGCGATTGTAGATAGTCCTTGGGTTGGTGGTGTTGATGGCGTCAGTTTGACATCGGTTTAGGACACTTCTGAGATGATTCAAAATCCATTGACAGGCGCATTTAACTTGTTTCAAGCTGTTAGTGAAGAAGGCCTGTTTGAGCACTGGTGGCATTCAACCACGCCAGTACCATAAAACCCAATGTCGCCCTGGGGCCAGAACGCATGTAGTCATTCATTGCTTTGGCACACCATGACATTGCATCACTCTGATTCAAAGCAGGCAGCATGCAGGGCCTTCCCCAGCGGCGTTGCTAGGTCTACAAAAGATCTGGGGCTAGAGCCCATAGCAGCGTAGTAAAGAAAGTCATACGCTTGGGTGGGCATACACATGTATATACAGTAATATATGTGTGTGTATATCCCCAGAGAGCCCCCCACTTACATCATGGTCCCCAGAGAGCCTCCCCCTTACATCAGGGTCCCCAGAGAGCCCCTCACTTACACCAGGGTTCCCAGAGAGTCCCCCTTACATTAGGGTAGCCAGAGAGCCTCCCCCTTAAATCAGGGTCCCCAGAGAGCCTCCCCCTTAAAATTGGGGTCCCCAGAGAGCCTCCACCTTGCATTAGGGTCCCCAGAGAGCCCCCCACTTACATCAGGGTACCCAGAGAGCCCCTCTTACATCATGGTCCCCAGAGAGCCTCTCCCTTACATCAGGGTCCCCAGAGAGCCCCCAACTTACATCAGGGTTCCCAGAGAGCCCCCCTTACATTAAGGTTCCCAGAGAGCCTCCCCCTTAAATCAGGGTCCCCAGAGAGCCTCCCCCTTAAAATCAGGGTCCTCAGAGAGCCTCCACCTTGCATTAGTGTCCCCAGAGAGCCCCCAACCTACATCAGGGTCCCCAGAGAGCCTCCCTGCCCCTTGGGGACCCCTGCAGAGACTTGGGGCTATGGGCTCCAGATTCGGGGCTATAGCCCCAAAAGCCACCCCCTTGCGACGCCACTGGTTTTCCCCATTATTGAGAAGTAGATGAAAGCCTGCCTTTCCCCGACCTGCTCCACCTCCCTTCCCATGCCGCACTGCTGGAGCTCAAATTATTATTTCTCTTAACTACCTTACACCCACCGTGCCTCACAACCCAGCATATACAGAAGGATGTCAGCTGTCTTCGGCCCCGGAAGTTCTTATTAGACTGAAGGAGGCCTGGGACCTTGCTGCAATAATAATAACAATCGCCAATATTTGGCACCTGCAAAATAAATGTATTGTGCAAAACTGTGAAAAATTATATTATAGCGTCCATCAAACTGAATCTAAGAAAACGTGAGTAAGTCCAAACAAATGTAGGAAACTCGAAGTGGAAAATAGTTCATAAATGATGGAAATTGAATATTCAGCCTCTATGAAGAAGATCACCTATGTAAAAGTTATAATAGGCTCCTCGGAAAGGAAACCAAAGAAAGGATTCACCATCCGATGTGCAACCACCACCACCAAAAGGTATTAGGATACCCTGATGCCCCGTACACACGATCGGACAGTCCGACAACAAAACCGTGGATTTTTGTTCGAAAGGTTGTTGGCTCCAACTTGTCTTGCATACACACGGTCACACCAATGTTGGCCAACAATTACGAAACGTAGTGACGTACTGGACGTACGTGATGTCTTCATTACGAACGCTAGTTTTACAAGACTGAGCGCTTCTGGCATGTACTTGATTCCGAGCATGCGTGCTTGTACTTTGGACTGTTCTGCGATGGACTTGTGTACACATGATCGGAAAGTCCGACAACAAACGTTTGTTGGCGGAAAATTTGAGAACATGCCAGTCAACATTTGTTGGTGGAAAGTCCGACAACAAATGTCCGATGGAGTCTACACACGGTCGGACTTACCGCCAACAAGCTCACATCCAACATTTCCCGTCGGAAAATCCGATCGTGTGTACGCGGCATTACCGAATGGTGTCGGCTACCTGCAGCAAAGAGCCAAACAAGCAGAACTGGAGAGACTTTGAGGTCACAAGAACCAGCATACACAACGACACTGGTCCAGCATCCAGACGTCACAGGAACCAGCAAACAGAATGTACAACAACACCGGTCCAGTATCCAGAGACTCAAATACTCCACCGGTCACCAAAGGGCGAGAAGAAAAGAAAATAGCACAAAATCCTTGACTAAAAATTTATTAAAGTATTGCACTTACATCAATGTGGGCAAATACAGGAACTGTATATAGTGTGATCACAGAATGGAGTAGAGCGCAGTGTTATGGAGCCAGCGCAGTACATCCCATGATTTTCATGTGATTTATGCCATCCTCTAGGAATTATCACTGTGTGTTCTCCTGAAACACAACAGCTCCGCGGGAGGTTTTGGCACAGTCAGTGTTGATGGTGGAAATCGAGCAACCTGTGGTTGCAGGAACGATGCCGGCTTAACACCCGGCATCTGCTTAGTCAGGGGGTCCTTAATTGGTTGTATCTATATCAAATATCACTATCATTACTAATAGAGAAGCTGCAGACCAATCGGAGATCAGATCACTCAACCCATCCATGTTTCCTATTTCCCAGTATTTCCAGTTGATATGTTAGCATGGTTGATGTGTCAATGATGTGAATAATGTGATCAGTTACTGGACTATGGTTCCACAAAACAACAGCAATAATCTTACTAGGTGTAAATAGCTTGTGTATTTGTGATCTGACTTTTTTTTATTATTATTTAAATATAATAAAATCCTTATTTTCTTTCAAGTGTTTCATTCCTTTCAATCCACAGGGAAGGTAACCAAGCTAGTGACATCCTGTGCAATTATACTGCTACTTAATAAGACTTGTGATGATGAGGATTTGTACAGTTTGGGGTATGGGTAGGGTTGCCCTCTCATCCCTTTAAACCCGAACACATATAGTACACAGGTTCTGAGGCTAATTAAATGCAGATAAGGCCCCAAGTGAGTTTAATTACCACCTTAATCAGCCACAGAACTTGTGTAATTATTATGTGTTCGGGTTTAAAGGGATGAGGTGGCAACCCTAGGTATGGGGGACCTCCTGGATAATCCCAGCATTGGGGGTCTGTTATTGTAAAAAAACTCAAGTCAGAACCCCTACATATGCAGAGAGCATTCACCAGGTCTGAGTTAAGGCATCCACCTGACTGAGCTAGAGGGAAATGAAACATTCAGTATCTGAAATAAATGCTCTTCGTATGCTTTTTCACACCTGCTTGGAAATCTTGGGTTACTTGCTGTGCCATCTTCAAACTAGGTTTTAGTGCTCTCATAGAGCGACCTTGTAAAGGCACCCATCACTGCATTAAGGGTGGACTGGGCAGAGGAGGCAATTGCCCCCCATTCTGCTCTGATGCCCCGTAAAAGGGCTGCACCACTTCAGCCGCAGAAATGCCTAAAAGCTTCCTAGTGAAAAGTCCCCTCCAGTGTCCTACCAAGTGAGGGATGAGGACGAGGACAGAGAGCAGGCTGCTGCCCCCAGCATGGGCAGTGAGCGCCATGTCCAAGCAGAGGCCAGCTTTGTGCCCCACTGGAGGCTCGTTTCCCCTGGCCAGCCCCAAGCAAGCTGCCCTGGCTCCCCCCAAGCCGCCCTGGCTCCCCCCTGCAGCCCCTGGCCACCCCCTGCCGGCCAGTTCGGGAACCTGGAGTCAGTGCAGCAGGGGCTGTCCAGCCTGATCTCCCCCAGTAGGCAGAGAGAGTATCTGAAGCAAGGCTTCAGCATGGGATGGAGGTTGGGAAGAGGGCGGGGGGGGGGGCTGAGTCACTGCACCATGGGACCCAGGACCAAAAGTTGCCAGTCGGCCCCTGTACTGCACCCTGTGGGAAGTCCACCAAAATGGCTGCAAGCTGCTGTACAGAAATGCCCAACTGAAGGAGCTGCATCAGCTACATTGCAGTGTGAAATGCAGTGACGTCTTGTGCTCCATTTTTTTGGGGGGGTGAAACAAAACACCCTCCACCAAACCCCACCACCAATCGGTCGATCCCCCCGTCGCTCACTCGTCCGCCCACCAGCTCCCCACTTACCCCATCTAGGTCGCGGGCAGCTTTGGCTCCTTCCTGCATCTCCTCCTCCTCGGTGGCTTCACAGCAGCTTCCCCTGCGTCTCCTTCTCCTCGGCGGCCAATACGGCCTTAAGACCCACTTCCTAATTGGCCAGGAGGAGAATCAGAAAGACAATAGCGAATATTAATTCGCTATTGTCACACAACTGGGTGGGCTCAGGGCGCAGTGCTCTGTGCCCCAAGCCCACCCTTTTTTTAAGCCAATTAGAGCCTTAGGCTCTAATCATGCCCTTCCAAAAAAAAAAAAAAAACCCAATGAAATCAATGTGTCCGGCTCCCTGCATGTAGATTAGAGGCCGGACACATGGATTAGGGGGGCGGCGCCCCAACGCCCCTTATGGATGGGTCACCACTGGTAAAATATCCCATTGGTGAAAATGGACAACAGTTTGGATGTACTGCCACCCATCAGCTTGTATAAATTGAGGAGTTATTGAGTCTCTGTAATCGAGTTCATCAACATCTGTTTTGTGGAAATTAATCTTTCTTGAGATAAAGATCCAGCTGAATAAACTGGACCTGCCCATAAGAAAGCAGCTCTTTAGTGTTTTGTTGCTGAATCGCCCCTGCAGGACATGTAAAGGAAGTCTGCCGGCGTGGCTTTAGCGGCGGCACTCGTTGCGCTTCTGGATATTTGCTTTGAGTTGAGAGCAGCAGCTGTAGACAGGAGCTGTTGTTGGGAGTGTGCGGTCAGGAAGCTTAATCACGTCACTGAAAATCCCCACTTCAGCAAAATTTTATCCTTCCATTAGGTATGAGGGGGGGGAGGCCATCTCAATATTGGATCTAATGTTGACATTAAGCAGAGCAAGGCCAGGATTTGCATTAGGCTGTCAGTAGCGGCTGATTTATGCGCCGTGTGAGGGCCGGCTGGCGGAGGTTCCATGTGCCTTTCCACTCGTTTTTTGCCTTCCACATTCACTTTGCATGGTGGTCTCAGCACTTCCCTGCCTCTTAATCAATTGACTGTGCAATATGTGCCTAGCTGGGTGCTAGAAAACACTTCTTTCAGTGAATCTGTATATAAATTAAAGCTAAACTCCGGAAAGAAAATGTTATTGTCTCCCCACCCGATCCTTAGAATTCTCTACTTTTTTTCTTTTCCAATATTTTTATTCAGAATTTTTCCAAAAGATATAAAATTCAATTTTTACATATTTTGTTTAAGGTATTAGAACAGATAACAAGTTATTTATATATAATAACCAAAAAGAAAGAAATAGAGAGGTTACACAACACATAATAACATATTGTTATTAATTCCTTAACGTGTTTCATGTATAGCGTGGGGAGTCGCAGGGGAAGGATTCTCACTCCCCGACTCCTCTACCTGGTGTAACCTTCTAATTTAACTCCAAGAGCAGCCCTAGGGCCTCGATTAATCCCATGGACTTCAAGATTATTTTATATAGTAAGGAAAAGAGAAAGAAAGGAATAAGAAAATGAAGTAGAGGGTAGAAGAAGGTGAGAGAGGTGCACTCCTGTCTCGGAGCAGGGGATTCCTAAAATTCCCAACGCATTATGTATTCGAGATGTATTTTATCCAAGGATCCCATATTCTTTCAAACAAGGCCATTTTGTCATTTAAGATAGCAGAAAGACGTTCATTAACCATGATCCAAGACAGTTTAGGTTTTATGAGATGAAAGGGAATCGTTGAAGACTTCCAAGATTTTGCAATCGCTATCCGTGCTGCTACAAATATAAAGGTTATGAGTTTCCGCATGTGTTTCGATGTTCCTTCTACTGGGCGTCCCAACAGTGCCTGTAGGGGTGACTTGATAAGGTTCACTTGGGTTAATGAGTAGATAAAGTTGTATGTGCGGATCCAAAATCTACGCACTTTTGGACAAGTCCACCAAGTATGAATTCTCTACTTTTTTTAAAATTTGTTTTATAAAAAGTCCCAACACCTTTTAATAATGATCTTTTTTCCCAAACCAACCACCAAAAAGACCCCCTGCAACTCCACCCAACCCCGACCCAATCAACTACGTTCTGCCGCCTTTTACCTTTTAAAATGCAGCAGAGACCCCCACCCAGACCCAAGCCCCTTTAACCCCTGTCATGCCGGCCCCCTGTCTATTTTTCTTGTGCATTTTACTTCGGGCCTCCCTTTTCACCAGTGTTTGACAGACTAGGAATGTCTAATAACCCATCAAGGTACTATTGAGTTTCCACACAAAGGCAGTGGAATCTGAACCAAAATAATATCTCTAGCAGTTAAAAATAAAAACAAGCTCCAAACTCCAAATTTTCAGACTAGCATGTTCCAAATGACCCAAAAAAACTTCACTTCAACACACAGAAGACATAAAAATAATCTCTTGTAAGCACCCTGGTGAATATTGCCCAGCCATGTATCCCAGCCCTCTGGCGCAAGTGGGAACCTCCTAACTTAGTGCAGTGGTTTGCTTCCTTTAATAAAGTGTATGGAGGATCTCTCTGCCACCATTAAGGTGGGCCAAAGAAGTCTTCTGCTGGAAGTGGTTCTACTGGTATACTTACATGTTCACAAGTGAATTTGCTGACGTCTTGGTCTAAAGTAATTAAGCTGACTGCGACCTCTGCAGAGTTTCCCGTTGCTGATTAGACTTCAGCTTATACATTTGACCTGATGAGTTTGGTTTTCATTTTTTTTTCACTTATTTCTTGTTCCTCAAACTGCAATCTCCCTTCCTTCTGCTTTCCCTTACTTAACTCTCTCTACTAGCTTCTCCTATTGTTAGCCTTTCCCTCCTCTGTAAACCTTTGTTCCCCACATGGCCATTTTTTCACTTTCTCAATCAATATTGGTTATCTTTATTCCTTATGCTGCTAGCATTTGTAAATTGATGGGAAATTATATCACTTTTACTTGTTTTAAACTTGTCTTTACGTTTCTTCAGTCACTTCCTGGTTTCCATGCCTGGGAACGGGGTTCACAGTGATTTCTCAGGCAAATAAAGCATTGAGACACGGATGGAGGGGGGATAGTTTGCTTTGAATATTAAATATGAAGCAAATAGTTTTTGGTTTGTGGTGCTCAGATGCAGTGTAGCTACGCTTTAATTTCCCTACTCCCCTTTCCTTTTATCAGCCCGTGCATTGTGGGCGCCCCCCTGACACCTCCACTGCCCTCCCTAGTCATGTGCCTGGCCCCTTTCAGGACATCGGACACATGAAATACTATGGCAAGGATAGGAGGGGGGTGTATTTTGAAGCATGTGATTAGAGCCAGAGGCTCTAATAGGCTTCAAAATAGGGTGGGCTCGGGGCGCAGAGCACTGTGTCCCGATCCCACCATGTTGTGTGGCATAGCGGATGAATTTTTCGCTATTTTCACACTAATGGTCCTCCCTGCCAATCAGCAGGTGGCTGCATATGATGGGCACAATTGGCTGCATTTGACGGGCACAAATAGCTGCATATGATGGGCACAAGTGGCTGCATATGATGGGCACAAGTGGCTGCATTGGATTGGCACAAGTGGCTGCATTTGATTAGCACAAGTGGCCGCATATGATGGGCACAAGTGGCTGCATATCATGGGCACAGGTGGCTGCATATGATGGGTACAGTGGCTGCGTTTGATGGGCACAAATAGCTGCATATGACAGGCACAAGTGGCTGCATATGATGGGCACAATTGGCTGCATTGGATTGGCACAAGTGGCTACATTTGATTAGCACAAGTGGTTGCATATGATTGGCACAAGTGGCTGCATATCATGGGCACAGGTGGCTGCATATGATGGGCACAGTGGCTGCATTTGATGGGCACAATGGCTGCATTTGATGGGCACAGTGGCTGCATATGATGGGCACAGTGGCTGCATTTGATGGGCACAGCGGCTGCATTTGATGGGCACAATGGCTGCATTTGATGGGCACAGTGGCTGCATTTGATGGGCACAATGGCTGCATTTGATGGACACAGTGGCTGCATTTGATGGGCACAATGGCTGCATTTGATGGGCACAGTGGCTGCATTTGATGGGCACAGTGGCTGCATTTGATGGGCACAGTGAGGCTGCAATTGATGGGGGGGGGGGGGTCAGTATTTTTCAGTTTGTTTGCGCCCACCCAAAATTTTTGAGCACCAGCTGCCACTGCCTTTTCTCCTTGTTTTGTATCCTTTTTGTTCACCTTGTCACTTACTAGACCACCTGTATACTTTATACTCGTACACAGAACATCTCTTGTTTAAGCTGAGTTCGGTAGAATATTTGTACATTTTCCACTGTGTTTCCTCTTCTAATTTATGAATTAAAATGAGACACTTTTCAAAGGAAGTCCACACCATCTCAGGCAATGTCCTCTGCATTGCTTTCATCTATTCAGTAGCTGTGAGATGTTTGAGGTTTTGCACTGGTATATTAAACTATTTAACGACACTGCGAGAAGAAATACCTACATGATGATTTTGTCCTGAGTCTGCACTACTTTTTTTTGGTTAATTATATTGTATCTGCCTAAGTAATGTTATGTACACTTCCTTGAGGTCTGCCTTAAATAATCTATAAAAAAAATAAAACCATTACATTCTGTCTTCATTGCTCCTTGTTGTCACATTTTCTGGTACAAGATTTTTATTGAAATATAAAAAGAATACAATTGCAACATTCCCACGCAAGGGATATCAACAGTAGGCTCAAAACAAAACAGCGTGAACAAGCACACATATGGAATGTTTTCCAAAGGATATACTGTAGATTAACAGTAATCCTCCGACCAGGGCCGGGGGTCGACAAAGGGTGCGGAGATAAGTGGCCAGCTTCTGCTGGTAGGAGAAGAGGCCCGGGATGGAGCAGTGCTAATTTAGCTTCTGTACGAATAGATATATGCAAGAGGATGAACAGTCCAAAGACCCTTGACCAAAATCCCACCAGACGGTGGGGAAGAACCACCAGGTATGAAGTTTGTCTCCTTGTTGGCCGCATCCCAGGAAACATCTATCATTGTAGGATGGGTTTAATTTGACGATGTGGGCAGGGACCCAATACCAGTGGAGGAGTACCTTATAGGCTGTCTCTAGAGTGGGCGTATTAAAGGAGCACTTTCAAATACTGGACCAGGCTTTGCTCCAATCCACCAAGTCAATGGGGGATATGTCTCATTCCCATTTAGGAATATAGGCCAGTGAGGCTGGGGTACTGCTAGAGCTGAGGAAGGAGTAAATTAAGGAAATGATGCCAGGAGCTCCTTAGGATTGCAGGCAAATATTTTCGAAGGCTGTTTTCTGGTATGGGAAAGTATTATGGTGTCTGAGAGAGGTTATCCAGTGTTGCAATTGCAAATCTTGTCACATTCTAACACAGCAGTAAGGAATGCTAAGTAACCATAGGTGTGCGCAGCCTCTTGCATTAGGGTGTGCACCCCAAAGCTCAAATACATATGCATGTGTATATGTACTGATGGTGTCAGTAGGGCAGTGGACAGTGTCAGTAGTTTTATAAGATTTTTTTTTTTTAATTATTTTATTTGGTAACATTTTTTTTTGGGATGAAATATCAGTGGTCTAAACAGGGGGGAATATGCACCACACAAGGTGATTAGGGTGTGCCCAGGCACACCTGACACACCCTGTGCGCACGCCTATGTAAGTAACTATGAAAAGTGTTTGGTATCTTGCACTGTGGTCTTACTGAGAGTGGAGTCAAAAATTACTACAAAATGGTGATCCAGATAGACATTCCAATAAAGGACTGGAAACTGCATGTCTAGTACAAGCCCCTTGAGGGTCCTGGGTATTCTATGGTCAAGAGGACACATCAAATAGCCTGGTCCCAGGAGTTTATAGACCTTCTGATGATTCTCGGAATTCATGGTTGGTCACGGGAGGGATCACTGAAGATTCAGGGCATTCTGTGGTCAGGAGGACAGATTGTATAGCCTGGTCCCAGGAGTGGACAGGCCTTCTGATGATTCTGGGTACTCTATGGTCCAGAGGATGCATTAAATAGCTTGGCCCCAGGAGTTGATAGACCTTCTGATGATTCTCGGAATTCATGGTTGGTCACGGGAGGGATCACTGAAGACTCAGAGCATTCTGTGGTCAGGAGGACACATTGTCTAGCCTGGTCCCAGGAGTGGACAGAAATGTTGATGATTCTGGGTATTATGCGGTCAGGACACATCAGTGGTCACGAAAGGGATCAGTCCCCCTGAAGATTCTGATCATTTTGTGCTCAGGACAGATCTTTTAGTCTGACCCCAGGAGTGGACATGCCTCCTGATGATTCTGAGTATTTTTTTTAAATATAAATTTTCAGCATTAATTAATAAACAATCCAGTACACAAAGTGAGGGTAGATCATAACCCCCCCCCCCCCCCCCCCCCAAAGATAATCTGGTTACAACCATTTACTCCTGTCATGGGAAAGTTAACCATAAAGTAAACTCAAGGAAAGCAAAAATCAGAACATCTTAACATTCCTACTACGTTGTGAGAGATAGCAGGATCATTGAAAGAGAACAACTGTCAGCTGCTGTGAAAACCAGCATCATGATCTTCACATTGTGCATACTTCTCAGGGACACAGTTGGGGGAAACAGAGAAAAGAGGGAAAAAAGCCAGAGGGGGAACCCAGAGGACAAGGAATGTACAATAGTGACCATATAAACCACCATACGGATAAGCTATGACCATTAAAGTTCAATGCGCATATATCGAGCCCATGGGATTCAGACCTTTTAAAGCCTTTACTGGTATCGTTGATTATACTTGCAAGTTTTCCAATGAGTATGGTCCAAGAGACCTTTTGCTTCAGCAAAGAGACAGGCAGAGAAGCCTGTTTCCATAGTCAATTGAGCTGCCAAGATAATAAAAGAATAATAAATATCAATCTTTGCATAGCTCACAGAACTTTCCCAGGAACTTTCTCAGGTGGGTCATTCAGAAGAGGTTCCATAGGACTGGCAGACCTAAAAACATAATGGTGAAGAGTTTGAAGATTCTGGGCATTCTAAGGTCAGGAGGACACATCAGATAGCCTTGTCCAGGAGTTAATAGACTTCTTGATGATTCTGGGTATTCTATGGTCAGGAGGACACATCAGATAGCCTTGTCCAGGAGTTGATAGACCTCCTCATGATTCAAGGTATTCTGTGGTCAGAATCCTTCACATCCTCTGACCACCTCCTGTATCCTGTCCGCATCCTCTGACCACCACCTATACAAATTCCACATCATCTGACCACCTCCTGTATCCTGTCCGCATCCTCTGACCACCACCTGTACCATTTCCGCATCCTCTGACCACCTCCTGTATCCTGTCCACGTCCTCTGACCACCTCCTGTATCCTGTCAGCATCCTCTGACCACCAACTGTACCATCTTCGCATCCTTTGACATCCTCCTATATCCTGTCTGCATCCTCTGACCACCACCTGTACCATTTCCGCATCATCTTACCACTACCTGTATCCTGTCCGCATCCTCTGACCACCTCCTGTATCCTGTCCGCATCCTCTGACCACCATCTATACCATTTCCGCATCCTCTGACCACCTCCTGTATCTTGTCCATGTCCTCTGACCACCTCCTGTATCCTGTCCGCATCCTCTGACCACCACCTGTACCATTTTCGCATCCTCTGATCACCTCCTGTATCCTGTCTGCATCCTCTGACCACTTCCGCATCCTCTGACCACTTCCTGTATCCTGTCCGCGTCCTTTGACCACCACCTGTACCATTTTAGCATCCTCTGACCACCTCCTGTATCCTGTCTGCATCCTCTGACCACTTCCGCATCCTCTGACCACCTCCTGTATCCTGTCCGCGTCCTCTGACCACCACCTGTACCATTTTTGCATTCCTCTGACCACCACCTGTATCCTGTCCGCATCCTCTGACCCCCTCCTGTAACCTGTACCATTTCCGCATCCTCTGACCACCTCCTGTATCCTGTCCGCATCCTCTGACCAACACCTGTACCATCTTCGCATCCTCTGACCACCTCCTGTATCCTGTTTGCATCCACTGACCACCACCTGTACCATTTACGCATCATCTGACCACCTCCTGTATCCTGTCCATGTCCTCTGACCACCTCCTATATCCTGTCCGCATCCTCTGACCACCACCTGTACCATTTTCGCATCCTCTGACCACCTCCTGTATCCTGTGCATAATATTATGAGCAGAGATTGTTACTCCACACTGATACTATGCAACAAAATGACTGCCCCGGAGTGGCAGTGTCTTTCTTAGCCGCTGTGCTGTCAAAACAGCTAAATCTTCCTGTACCAGACTGTATTCGGTTGCCGGTGTTGTGTTCAAACAGCAATTCATCAAAATCTACAATTACTGATGGTTTAAAGAAACCGGAAGTGAGGTGTGTGCAGTTCCTGACGAGCTGGCTAGTTTGATAGAACACCGGCCAGCAGCTGATGAACAGGCAGGAGGAAGTGCCCGAGCGTGATGTCATACGCTCGGGAGAACGCTAGTCCCAAGCGAGGCTTGATACACAGGGATCCCAATGGAACGCAAGCCGGTGGAGAGAGAATTTAAGGGTGGTTGCTCTCGTTGCGACTTCTCATGCCCTGAAACGCGTTGTCAGGATGACAGCAACCATGTCACATTCGGGCGCTTCCTCCTGTCTGTCCTACAGCTGCTGGCTGGCTCTTTCTCTCCCGGCGGCTGAGTCACTGCACACTGTGGTGTCTTCCAGCCCGACAGTTGACTCCAGTGGCGGTGCGTCCATAAGGGCGCACGGGCGCCGCCCCCTCTCGCCTGCCACCCCCCTCTAGCACTAATAGATAGATTGATGCATTGCATGAATCTATCTATGGCAAGGCATCCAATCATAGCAGAGGACCAGAAGAGAAGGTGGGAGAAGACATCGAGGAGCATCAAGGAGCTGTCCCACCAAGACAGGTAAGTGCAGACGGCGGGCCGGCGGGGGGCACACTGGCAGCATTTGATATGGTACAGTGGCTGCGTTTGATGGGGCACAGTGGGAGCAATTGATGGGCACAGTGGCTGTGTTTGATGGCACAGTGGTGGCAATTGATGGGCACAGTGGCTGCATTTTATGGGGCCCAGTGGCTGCATTTGATGGCACAGTGGCTGCATTTGATGGCACAGTGGCGGCAATTGATGGGCACAGTGGCTGCGTTTGATGGCACAGTGGCGGCAATTGATGGGCACAGTTGCTGCAATTGATGGTACAGTTAGGCTGCAATTGATGGGTTTTTTTCAGAATTTTTCAGTTTGTTTGCGCCCCCCCCCCCCCCCTCCCAACAATTTTGAGCACTAGCCGCCACTGGTTGACTCCATACACTCGGCCTGGAATCCACCATCCACATTGGATTTTGCTCACTGCATATGAGGAATACAGCCTGATCACCGCAGCACTGTCACACAGGGCTGGACCATAACCTGGTACTTACACAGTGGATCTCAATGCTGATTGGTATTTCCATCTGCCTAAGGAGAGCTCTACATCCATTGACTGTTATCATCCTAGCATTTTGAATATTGTTTTAAATACATTTTCCTTTGGTTTTTATCCTATTGGCATCACTAGAGATTGTTTCACCGCTCTTTTTGACAGGAGTCCCATTTAGCGCTTTTTGTTGTGGCTGCTTATTTTCTGAGCCACGGACACGCCTCCTGAGGATTCTGGGTATTGTGTAGTCAGAAGAACACTTTGTATAATCTGATCCATCCCAGTAGTGAACGTGCCTCCCAATGAGTCTGGGAATTCTGTGGTCAGAAGGAGACATTAATGGTCACAGGAGAAGACAGGCATAGTGGTGGAGGCTGGAGTCCCCCACAGGGACAACATGGGATCAGGTGAACGTGCTCTATGAATGGATGGGTGTTGTGTCTGGCTTCATAACATGGCACAGACAATGGAAAAAAAAACTTTATTCCGGGTTATAAAACTCTGACGGGGAGGCTTTTATGAGATAATGACACAAGAACAAAAGCCGCTTTGTTTCTCCAGCAAATATGCTGAAACAGAAAACTTTTACCACGGCAATTAGTGAAATGAAATTATGTAAACAGAACAATGACAGAAAGCAGTGGTTATAGGTTCAGAGAACGTGCTGTATGTAAGGGAACGCCACGTTGTCAGTAAAGATGGTGGACAAAGAGGTGGTTAGTGACCAATTTCTGTCCATAATCTAAAAATCTATCCACAGCTCTCCTCCACCCTACAGCAGCCATCTCATTTACGAACCCAACCTGCCCAAACCCTCCACCCATCCAAAGATTTGTCACCTGTCATGTCTCTTATCCCCCCCGAGCATGCTCATCTCCAGGACTTCTATGGGGGCTGCAACTCTTTTCTGGAAAACCAAAAATGGGCACATGCTAGTAGAATTTTATTCCCATTTTTTTTTGTTGTCAAAATGTTCGTTTGATTTTCCAATTGCTAGTGTGGTCAAATCAATGTTCATTTTCCAGAAGAGAATTTGAAAGGGGTAGCATGGAAACTTTTTCTTTAGGTGGTGTTCCGCCAGGGGAAACAAAAAACATTAAAATCATCGGCTACAAATACTGTAGCTGCTGACTTTTGATTCATGGACACTTACCTGTCCAGGGAGCCCGTGATGCCAGCACCCCAGCGGATTTTTTGGATCGGCTCCCGGGTGCTGCCGCCACCGCCATTCGTGGTAAGGGAAACCGGCAGTGAAGCCTTTCGGCAGGGCCGGCGTACCACTAGGTGAACTAGGCAGCCGCCCAGGGCGCACTGCTGCAGGAGTGAATTTCCCTTCCTAGGGGTGGATTTTCTCTTACTGCCTGCTGTCTCCCTCCATTTATAAGTAGGAGTCATTTCTAAGTTGGATGTTTGTAACTAGGGGACCGCCTGTAGTTCTGATCAAGCGCTGCGTAAACTGTTGGCGCTATATAAATCCTGTATACATAGTAATAATAATCAGCCGTTGCTGACGAAACGTGCTGGGAGGGAATTTCTGGGACACACCACTTCCAGTTGGTGGAACGCAAACCGCCGTTCTTAGTCTGATTACATGCCTGATATTCTTTTAAATTATGTAAATGTAATTTGAATTGTTTTTTTTTTTTTTTTTTTAATAAAAGTTTTTCAACTTTATACTACACTATGGGAGACTCCTTTACATCTTCCCCTTGTGAATGAAGCACAAGCAGGATCTTTTAAAGGCACAGGAGCATTTACAGGAGATGATGTGATCAAAGGCTTAGGACTTCGTTGGTGGACCGAGTAAATGTTAAATATCTGGTGATATAATTACCTCAGGCGATTTTGACCTTCTTTGAGAAAACAGGGCATATATTTCTGGTGAGTGCCAAGTGTTTCTATCTGGGAGAAGAGGAAGAACACTGTTTGTTTGTTTCCTGAGTGTCACTTCTTTTCAAGACACGATTCTCAACACTTTTTTCACTTTATGTTGTTTGATTTGCAGCAAGCACATTATTGGGACTTTTATGAATTTAACACGTATGTACTTTGGGTATTTTTGTGTTCTGGTTGAGCACGGTAGAGTCCTCCTAATTTAAAGAAACGTTTATCACTTTTTCTGAAGCTTGAAGACATGTAGCTCTGTTCACTTATATTTGTACACACTTTATGTTCATCATGATATGTTTTGTTGATATAGTTTATATTGCACCCATATCTTGCGCAGGGGGATATTATTTTTGTTTTTTATAGATACATCCCCAGGACGGTTCTCATTATTCCTGTGAGCAGGATGGAGGCTGGCAGGTGACACCGGAGGCTACAATATTAAATACAGGCATACCCTGCTTTACGTACACTCACTTTATGTACACTCGCGAGTACGGACATACCCGCGGGTGTACATAAAGCGCCTGGCAATAAAGGACACATTGGCTTCTATGTTAAATCTTGGTCAGCTTGGCATGGCACGGTTCTCGGTTTTTACCATTGGCGTCTGTTAAATCTTGGTCAGCTTGGCATGGCACGGTTCTCGATTTTTACCACTGGCGTCTGTTAAATCTTGGTCAGCTTGGCATGGCACTGTTCTCGGTTTTTATCATTGGCTTCTATGTTAAATCTTGGTCAGCTTGACATGGCACTGTTCTCGGTTTTTACCATTGACGTCTATGTTAAATCTTGGTCAGCTTGACATGGCACTGCTCCCGAACTATAAGTGACTCACTTTATGTACACTCGCGAGTACGGACATACCCGTGGGTGTACGTAAAGCGCCTCGCAAGTAAGGACACATTGGCTTCTATGTTAAATCTTGGTCAGCTTGGCATGGCACTGTTCTCGGTTTTTACCATTGGCTTCTATGTTAAATTTTGGTCAGCTTGGCATGGCACTGTTCTTGGTTTTTACCTTTGGCTTCTAGGTTATATCTTGGTCAGCTTGGCAGGGCACTGTTCTCAGTTTTTACCTTTGGTGTCTGTTAAATCTTGGTCAGCTTGGTATGGTACTGTTCTGGGTTTTTATGATTGACGTCTATGTTAAATCTTGGTCAGCTTGACATGGCACTGCTCCCGAACCTTAAATGACAGGGACACCAAACTTGGGAAGCACAGAGAGGAGACCCAGTACTACAACATATCCGATTTTGGGAGCTGGCCAGCTTGCCTAGGTAATCTACCATGTCGTAGTCGTGGGTCCCCTTAACGTGCTCCCCAAGTTTGGTGTCCCTCTCACTTATGGTTCGGTTGCAGTGCCATGTCAAGCTGACCAAGATTTCCCATAGAGCTCTAGTGTATTTACATGCAGTGAGAAGTAAAAAAAGGTATTGCTTCACTTTAAGTACATTTTCGTTTTACATGCTCTGGCCCCATTGTGTACTTAAAAGTGGGGTATGCCTGTAGCGATGTCTCCCTTTTGGCTATACAGAGTTCCAGGAGTGTTTGAAGCACACGAAATAGCTGAACAGGATTAAAGCATTAGCATTGAGTTGAAGGGATAATATACAAACAGTATATCATTTTTATGGCAGTTGGTTATTATACACAGCTCACACAGTAAGCCAAATATAACTAAGCTAGAGTTTCCATCAATCACACCTCCTTCCCAAAGAGGACCAACGGCTCTCAGAATCTGGAAGATTTAAGGCTCACACTTCTGGTCTTTCCGCTGTGTTATAAAAGCAGCAACCCATCTTCTCCATTATTATTGTATCTCACGGGAATGTGCTCAGCACTATCTGTATCAGTTCACGAGGAC
This sequence comes from Lithobates clamitans, assembly GCA_037952925.1. NCBI lineage: Eukaryota > Metazoa > Chordata > Amphibia > Anura > Ranidae > Lithobates > Lithobates clamitans. The sequence continues at coordinate 538,346 of JBBGZY010001035.1, read as the reverse complement.
CGGGTCATCGCGCCCCTCATGCCGAACAAAGTGCACTTTAAAGGGGATCATTGAGCTGTTAATAACTGGGAGTCATATCTTGTTCCTCATCACAAAGCACTATGTGCTCATCACATCCTGATCTTCAGCTGTGGGAAGCTCCAGCAGGTGCTTTGTGATACGTTGTATATGAATGAGAAATATGAACTGGATGCCTCATACAATGAACTCTACAGAACCCATCATCTCTGTGTGAAAAACAAGCCTACAACATGTCCACATTTCACGAGGGATTTTTAGTAGAATCACTGACATCGGATATCGGATCGGATGAAGAAGCACACAATGGGAGAGATTTACTAAAATCTGGTGCAGCTCTGTATAGAAGCCAATCAGCTTCCAGGTTTTATTGTCAAAGCTTAATTGAACAAGCTGAAGTTAGAATCTAAATGGTTGCCATGCACAGCTGCACCAGATTCTGAGTGCTCCAGTTTTTCACCAGACGTGGGCCCCTCCTACTGGTTGAGTTCAGTTGTTTCTACTGAAGTTCATGCTACAGCAAACAAATACATTACTTTTTTCTCTTCCAACCTTGTGGTAACAGTTTGGTGAAGACCCTTTTCTGTTCCACCATGACTGTGCCCCTGCGCAGAAAGCCAGCTCCATAAAGGCATGGTTTGATGAGTTTGGAGTGGAGAAAATCGAGTGGCCTCAAGAATCCTAACCTCAACCCTATTGGAGACCTTTGAAGTGAATTAGAGCAATGATTGTGAGCCAGGTCTTCTCATCCAGCATCAGTACCTGACCTCACAAACAGGCACAGATTCCCACAGACGACCTCCAAAGACATTGCAGACAACTGTGCTCTTCCAACCTTGTAGTAACAGTTTGATAATGACCCCTTTCTGTTCCAGCATAACTGTGCCCCGGTGTACAAAGCCAGCTCCAGAAAGGCATGGTTTGAGGAGTTTGGTGTGGAGGACCTCAAGTGGCCTCAAGAATCCTAACCTCAACCCTATCGGAAACCTTTGAGGTGAGTTAGAGCAATGATTGTGAGCCAGGTCCCCTCATCCAGCATCAGTACCTGACCTCACAAATGGGCACAGAATCCCACAGACGACCACCAAAGACGTTGTAGACAGCTGTGCTCTTCCAACCTTGTAGTAACAGTTTGGTGAAGACCCTTTTCTGTTCCAGCATATCTGTGCCCCTGTGTGCAAAGGCATGGCTTGAGGAGTTTGGTGTGGAGGACCTCAAGTGGCCTCAAGAATCCTAACCTCATCCCTATCGGAAACCTTTGAAGTGAATTAGAGCAATGATTGTGAGCCAGGTTTTCTCATCGAGCATCGGTACCTGACCTCACAAACGTGCACAGATTCCCACAGACGACCTCCAAAGACATTGCAGACAACTGTGCTCTTCAAACCTTGTAGTAACAGTTTGATAATGACCCCTTTCTGTTCCAGCATAACTGTGCCCCGGTGTACAAAGCCAGCTCCAGAAAGGCATGGTTTGAGGAGTTTGGTGTGGAGGACCTCAAGTGGCCTCAAGAATCCTAACCTCAACCCTATCGGAAACCTTTGAGGTGAGTTAGAGCAATGATTGTGAGCCAGGTCCCCTCATCCAGCATCAGTACCTGACCTCACAAATGGGCACAGAATCCCACAGACGACCACCAAAGACATTGTAGACAGCTGTGCTCTTCCAACCTTGTAGTAACAGTTTGGTGAAGACCCTTTTCTGTTCCAGCATATCTGTGCCCCTGTGTGCAAAGGCATGGCTTGAGGAGTTTGGTGTGGAGGACCTCAAGTGGCCTCAAGAATCCTAACCTCAACCCTATTGGAAACCTTTGAAGTGAATTAGAGCAATGATTGTGAGCCAGGTCTTCTCATCGAGCATCGGTACCTGACCTCACAAACGTGCACAGACTCCGACAGACGACCTCCAAAGACATTGTAGACAACTGTGCTCTTTCAACATTGTAGTAACAGTTTGGTGAAGACCTTTTCCTGGTCCAGCATAACGGTGCCCCTGTGTACAAAGCCAGCTCCATAAATGCATGGTTTGACCAGTCTGGTGTGGAGGAACTCGAGTGTCCTGACCTCAACCCCACTGAACACCTTTGGGATGAATTGGAATGACGATTGTGAGCCATGTCCTCTCCTCCAGAATCTGTACCCAACCTCATGCTGCTTTACCAAGCTCTCTGATATGTACTGGACAACATAACACTTGCCATACTGGTCAGAAAGGTTATGGCCTCCGTCTCCTCCCTGTATTGTCCAGTGCCTCAAATACAATCCCCCACCTGTTTAGTTCAGTAGACCATCATTTCTGTTGGAATACAGAATTGGATTTTGTGCAGCAAATACTGTGCATCAGTATTTAGTAGAGATATATTCTTCAACCAGTAGATAACAGTGTTTATAAGTATGTAGCTGTATCTATGGTATTCTCTGTCTTCTCCCTGAATGAAGTTTCATGTTTCCAGTCTGCAGTTAAGCAGCAAAGCCCATGTGGACTGTGAGGCCATATTCAGAATTTCTAACAATATATGGATGCCTGGAGGAGTTTTTGGGGTTCTTGCATGCTCTGCTTTTTAATAACTTAGTAATGCTCCCGCGATGTCCCTGAAGAAGCAGCGTTTTGGGCTGCGAAACATGTAGGATCAAGTCAGTGGGAACATACAAGCATCAACTTCTATTTGTGTGGAACCTTTTATGGTTTTAATGGGATACTTGTGTAATGTGAAAGTATCTATGCGATCAATATCGATTGCATTTTACATTTTGTGTTGTCATAATGAAATTCTGTATCTTTTATGGAACGTAATAGTCTGTGTGCCTCAGTAAGAAGCCCTAAAAGTCGCTGACTGTTAAGAATGCTTCATTCCTGTATGTGTTGTCGAGTACCCAACCGAAAAAATTAACACAATATCCCACAGACACTCCAAAACCTTGTAGAAACCCTTCCCAGAAAAGTGGAGGGTGTTTAAGCCACAAAGAGAGGGCCAACGTCATAATAATGGCCATGGTTTTGGAATTGGATGCCCCAAATCATAGGCAAGGATTGTCCAAAACAATGGGAACCTCATATAGGTGTGAAGTGTCCACAAACATTTGGCCATAGCCAGAGGTGTAACTAGAACCTTTAGGGCCCCGGTGCAAGAAACCCTGACCCCCAACCGGGGCCCTTCCCACTGAACCCGGGGGCCCTTTACTCCCATCATGGAACCCCTTGTTACGGTTCCACAGCAGTCCACCTTCCTGCCGTCTTGGGGTCCCCCCGCAGTGGCGGAACGCCAGAGGCCAGTCGCAAGTGCGACCTTTGCGGCCCTTGTAGTTACGCCACTGGTGTCAGTAGGTTTTTTTATTGTTTATTTACCATTTTATTTTATTTTTATTTTTTACTATTTTATTTGTTTATTTTTTACATATTTTTTATGACCCCCGTTGGGGAGCTTTGGTGACATATCAGGGGTCTAAACAGACCCCTGATATCACACTTTTGAGACAGAGAAAGGGACTGAGGGCAGATTCCTCAGCTACATGAAATGAATTAACAGGAATGGCTCTGTACAGAGGCTTCCCATTCATTCATAAACTGAAGCATAGTGAACACAGTTTACTATGCCCCAGCAATGAAAAAAACAATCCGGATCACTAACTCCATTCATTAAGGCTCCATTCACACCTGGGCATTCCGGAATCGCTGGCGATTCTGCCCGCAATTCCAGAATCGCGGCAAAACGTGGGACGCGTTTGCAAAGCCTTTACTCCTTATGGCATCCCCAATTGCGGCAAATCGCAACGCGTGTTTCTGTCGCCCAAAAGAAGCTTCTGCTCCTTTTTGAGCGGCAAGCTTCGCGCGTTGCAATCTTGTCGCAATTGCATCGCGATTTATCGCATGACAACCACAGCGAAATTGCACCGCGGTTGGGGTGCCATTAGAAGTAATGGCATCGCAAACGCGCCCCGTGTTTTGCCGTGATTCTGGAATTGTGGGCATTCCGCGCCAAATGGAGGAAACAGTTCCTTTACATGCTGCCTCCCTCCTATCCAGTTGTACAAGGGGGCCATGTGGGCCCCCTGGAGCATGGGGCCCAGACGCAATGGCGATACATACGCCCCTGGCCATAGTGTGTAAGTGGCCTTCGTGATCAGTCATTGCCCAGTCTTTGGAGTCACACGATGGATACAATTTTCAAACTTACAATCACATGATTGCCTCATGGCCTTTCATTTGGCTGAAGTCCTAGGTGAATGCACACCTGGACCAGTGGCGGTGCGTCCATAAAGGGCGCAGGAAGGCCGCCCCCTCTCTCCTGTCACCTCTCTCTCACCATAGATAGATTCATGCATTGCATTGCATGAAACTATCTATGGTCGCCGCTGCCGCCCCCTATTCAGGTGTCCGGCCCCTTGTTGGGCACCAGACACCTGAATCACAGCGGCAGGGATTTTTTTTGGAAGCGCCTGATTAGAGCTGTGGGCTCTAATAGGCGTCCTGATTAGAGCCGTAGACTATAATAGGCTTCCAAAATGGTAAACAGCGGGCGCAATGCTGTGCGTTCGCTGTTTACTCAGTTTTGTGTTAGGAAAGCAAATAAATCGATTTCCTAACACTGACCCGCCTCTCAGCCAATCGGGTGCTCGGGTCTGGTTACCTGTCACCTGATTGGCTGAAACAACAGGCGCTGTGATTGAGAGGACCGGAGACATCGAGGAGCGTGGTCGTGGAGGACACCACCTTGACCCGCTGCGAGACACAGTAAGTCCCGACTCCTGGCGATGCACACTGGCAGCATTTGATGGGGCATAGTAGCAGCAATTAATGGGCACACTGGCAGCAATTGATGGGCACACTGGCAGCAATTGATGGGGCACAGTAGCGGCAATTGATGGGTACAGTGGCAGAAATTGATGGGCACACTGGCAGCAATTGATGGGTACAGTGGCTGCGCTTGATGGGCACAGTGGCTGCATTTGATGGCACAGTGGCTGCGTTTGATGGGCACAGTGGCTGCATTTGATAGGCACAGTAGCTGCATTTGATGGGCACAGTGGCTGCAATTGATGGGCACAGAGGCTACGTTTGATGGCACAGTGGGTGCGTTTGATAGGCACAGTAGCTGCATTTGATGGGCACAGTGGCTGCAATTGATGGGCACAGAGGCTACGTTTGATGGCACAGTGGCTGCATTTGATGGGCACAGTGGCTGCGTTTCATGGGCACAGTAGCTGCATTTGATGGACACAGTGGCTGCAATTGTTTTTTTTTTCAGTTTGTTTGTGCCCCCAAAAGAATTTGGAGCACCAGCCGCCACTGACCTGGAACAGCGACCAAAAGATTCCTAGAAAAGAGGTCAGGGCTATATGAGGAGGTGCATACCTTGACATCCTAACCACGCAATAAGATTGCATCCTAACCAAACCCTGAGACTGCGCCTGAACCAAACGAGAGCAAAGCCAAAGAGCCAGACAAGAAGAAGAAGAAAGGGAAATGTTATTCCAGGAAACAGGCCAAGCACACATGTTTTTGTTTATTTATTTTTATTGTAATTTAGAAATCAAAAGAGATTCATCTCTAGTGAAAAATTGCTTGCAATAAAATAAAAGCCACCTTCAGTCATCCATGATGACAAATATGCTACAACTTGGACTCCAGATACAAGTAAACCTCGGAGCATACAGATCTCCTTCACCCTCTGCAATTGACTGGCATTGGAGGGAGGGAGGTACCTACTTTGAAGCATTGGACTCATGAAGCATTGGACTATTGGACTCATGACTGATTTGTTGGTGTCAGACGGGCTGGTCTGAGTATTTCTGGGATTTTCACGCACAACCATCTCTCGGGTTTACAGAGAATGGTGGGAAAAAGAGAAAATATCCAGTGAGTGGCAGTTGTGTGGAGGAAAATGGCTTGTTGATGTCAGGGGTCAGAGGAGAATGGGTAGACTGGTTCCAGATGATAGAAAGGCAACAGTAACTCAAATAACCACTCGTTACATCCAAGGTATGCAGAATACCATCTCTGAACGCACAACACATCCAACCTTGAATCAGAAGGGCTACAGCAGCAGAAGACCACACCGGGTGCCACTCCTGTCAGCTAAGAACAGGAAACTGAGGCTACAATTGGCACAGGATCACCAAAATTTGACAATAGAAGACAGGAAAAAACGTTGCCTGGTCTGATGAGTCTGGATTTCAACTGTGACATTCAGATGGTGGGGTCAGAATTTGGTACATGGATCCATCCTGCCTTGTATCACCGGTTCAGGCTGGTGGTGGGGGTGTAATGGTGGGGGGGATATTTATTTGGCACACTTTGGGCCCCTTAGTACCAATTGAGCATTGTTTAAACACCACGGCCTACCTGAGTATTGATGCTGACCATGTCCATCCCTTTATGACTACAGTGTCCTCATCTTCTGATGGCTCCTTCCAGCAGGATAATGCACCATGTCACAAAGCTCCAATCATCTCACCACTGGACAATGAGGTCCCTGTACTCCAATGGCCTCCACACTCTCCACATCTCATCCAATAGAGCACCTTTGGGATGTGGTGGAATGGGAAATTTGCATCACGGATGTGCAGCCGACAAATTTGCAGCAACTATGTGATGTTATCAAAGTCACTATGGAGCAAAATCTCTGAGGAACGTTTCCAACACCTTGTAGGCAAAAGGGGGGTCCAACCAACCCGGTACTAGCAAGGTCGGTGGCCGGTTGAGTGTATATCTGATGACAGATCCACTTGGTACATAAACAGAGAATTGAGTTCTTCTTCCCTCCTTGAGACGTCCTCTGGCCAGATCTTTGTCTTGTTTACAACCGCAGGAAACGGCCGGAGGGGTCGATGTTTTTGTCAGAAAATAATTGGGACTGCACAGCTGTAAACGATGAACGCTAAGAATCAAATAATCCGCTCCATTAATCACGGCAGACATACAAGTAAACGTATGAAATTCATTTTTGTGCTGGACTCGTATCAGATCTTCTCCATCTTTCTCATTGTGCGCCAAGTCCACCCCCCCTCCCCCCCCGCCCCAAGTATTGGGAGTTCTCCCGGTAAACACAGCAGACCTCCATGGAAGACCCGCGGATGCGTTTTTACAACAGATTGTGCGGCTTAAGCGTCGTGTCCTGCAGACTCAATCCATCTGTTCCGCCTGGAAACACTTAACTTGTATAGAGAGGAGGCCGGCGTGACGTCACCGCTTGTATCGGCTTCCAACCCTCGGCACACAGACCTTCTCACATCCCAATAAGAGGAGACAACTTCAACAGCTGACCTCCGAACCCCCCCTTCAGTCTTACACAGTTGTAGCGGCTCCTCTCCTGGACTGAAACCACCTACTCTGATTTCACTGCACACTGTGAGCTCCTCACAATGTGCATTAGAAGCTGCAGCAAGTCAGATAGAGCTCACTTTATTTTCTTGGCTGGAAGACATCCGGCATCATTTAGCCTTTTCCTCCCCAGTCTGGCTGTCCCTGACCCATCATTTCACTGATTTTTCAGTTCTTTCAATCAGGAAGGCTCAGAATTAGAGGTGGGTATTACCTAGGGTGGTCTGCATGCAAATACAGCCTACCTAGAACCGCCCACCCCTCCAGACTGATATCCACCCATGAATAGACACGTGCAGTTCGTTTCCTTCCAAATCGAAATTCAGACAATCTTTTTTCGTTTTTTTAGAAATTCAGATGTATCCGAGTTTCTGAATTACAATAGTAACAAATCCGAAATAACGAAACAAAATTCAAATTGGATTCGAAAAACAAATTCAAATTTGAAATCAAGAATGGAATAAAATAGAATAGAAAAGAAAAAATAAAGTAATAGAATGGAGTAAAACACAAAACAAGAGAATAGAAAATAAAAGGATAGGATAAAATATAATATAAAATAAAGGTATAGAGTATAAAAGAATAGAACAAAACAGAATAGAACAGAATATAATAGAAAAGAACAGACAATAATAGAATAGAATAGAATAAAATAAAATAGAAAATAATAGAATAGAGTAGAAAAAAATAAAAAAGAACAGAATAGAAAATTTAAAAAATAGAATAGCATAAAATAGAGTATAACTGTCTTCTGATATTCAAATTTCAAATAGAATAAATTTGAATTTGAATAGAATATAAAAGAATAGAATAAAAAATAATAGAATAAAAAATTATAGAATGGAAAATAAGGGAAAAGAACAATAAAGAATAGAATAGAAAAAAAAATGAAAGACTAGAATAGAATAAAATAGAACGAATTTTACTGTCTTCTAAAATTGGAATTTTGCATAGAATATATTAGAATAGCATAGAACAAAATAGACTAGAAAATAAGAGATATAAAAAATAGAATAGAAAATAAAAAAAAAATAGACTAGAATAGAAAGAATATAACCATCTTCCGAAATTTGGATTTCGAATAGAACAATTTTTAATTTGAATGCCAATTTGAATTCGCGTGACGATTCGAATTTGGATCCAAATTCGAATTTGGGGGGTAGCAGGGGGTAATAATTGTTCCTGTAGGAAAAAAAATTGTGTGTGGGGGGGGGGGTGCAAGGAAAGGTGATTTGGGGGGGGATTTGTGTTAGCAGTAGGAATGGGGGAAGAGGATTTGTGCTAGAAGAGGTGACATGGTAGAGGGAGGAGGGGATTTCTGCTAGAATGGGATTTTTCTTTGAGGGGGGTGGATTTGTACTAGTAGGGATGATTGGAGGGTATTTGTGCTAGAAGGGTATATGGGGGGGGGTGTGATTTGGAGTGGGAGGGACAGAAGAGGATTTGTGCTAGAAGAGGTGATATGCTAGAGGGCGGAGGGAATTTGTGCTGGGATAGGATTTTTCTTTGGGGGGGGGGGGGGATTTGTGCTAGTAGGGATGATTGGAGGGGATTCGTGCTAGGGGGGTACATGGGGGGGGGATTTGGACTGAGAGGGATGGAAGAGGATGTGTGCTCGGCGGGGAAATTTGGGGGTAGAGAATTTGTGCTAGGAGGGGTGCTTTTTTTTGGGAGGGGGGCAATTTGGAGAGAGAGGGGATTTGAACTGAGGGGGGGGCAAAGATTTGTGCTGAGAGGGGTAATTTCAGCAGGGGGTGGATTTGTACTGTACTTATTTTTTTTTTTCGGGTTGGGGGGATTTTTGCTAACACATAATGCTCATACAGCTTGGGGGGGGGGGGGGCACAGTTTGGTATGTTCCTCCGGGGATCTAGATGACCTTGTCCAGGCATTGCGAGCAGCTAACTCCTGCAGATCATTTTCAGGTTTCCCGATCCTGGGTTTTGACCCCTTGGAGTCGGCGCCTCCCGGCCCTTTAAGGGGTTTCGGATGCCAGGAGGCAGGGTGGGGTTTTTTTTATGATCGTGTGACCGCCGTGATTGGCTGTCACGGCGGTCACATGATCGGAAAGCTCCCAATGGCAAACAGCAATCGGGAGCTTTCCGTTAGCCGCCGGTAACTGTGCCGGGACTACTCGGTCCCAAGGCCCACCAGCCGAGAGGCCGCATATTTGCGTGCAGCCGGTGCCAAGAGGTGCCAAGAGGTTGAAGACCCAGGGAGGGAACGGGCACTTTCAATGGAAACAGCAAAAGAAAGACCAGAAAAAGTTGGGCACCTGCCGTAGTCCCTTTAGGACGCCCAGCGCCCCGGTTTTGGTATCTCTGACACCTTGACAGCTTCATTGCTAGAGCGAGGTGAAGGACGGGAAAACCGCACACTCGGGGCCCGGAGCCAAGGGAAGCAATCGACGGACGCGAAGGAATTCAATAAAAGGGAACAGAAAGTAAACTGTTTATTTGTGGAGTCAGAGCCAATGTCAGCACATAAGGCGCTGAGCCGGACGGATAATTAAACTGCTGAGGACGCCACTAACACCGTTCTTCCCTCATATCCTCATCCCGACATTATACAACATCTGGATAATCGCTAATAAAAAATTCAACCGTTATTTGTTTTGTTTTTGTTTTTTTACCACTAAATTATCCAGGGGGTTCTAAAAGATCTTCCTTTACAAGTGCAACCCGTCCCCACACTCATTAAATCTAGGGGTGCAGGAATGAGGCGTGATACTAACATTAGATTTAATTAAGCCAAATAAAAGTCGTCATAATTCCTCAAAATATCACATCTTTATTGTTCAAGTTTCTTAAAAGATTACAAAAAAATAATTACATTAAAATCACATGATGGTTTAAAAAGTTATCACGTCTACAAACTATGGGATATTTTTATGGAATTTGTATTTATAATTTTTTTTTTTTTACCAGTAATGGCGGCGATCAGCGATTTTTAGCGAGACTGCGACATTGCCGCGCACAAATCGGACACCTAACTGACACTTTTGACACTTTTTTTGGGGACCAGTGATACATACCAGTACAGTGATCAGTGCTAAAGAAATGCACTGTCACTGTACTAATGACACTAGCTGGGAAGGGATTAACATCAGGGGCAATCAAAGGGTTAAGTGTGTCCCTAGGGGAGTGTTTTCTAACTGTGGGGGGAGGTGCTTTTACTGGGGGAAAACAGAGAAGCGCGTTTCTGCTTAGCAGAAACACAAGATCTCCATTTTCCTGACTGGCAGAACGGAGATCTGCCTTGTCAGAACGATCGGAAGGTCGCGGTAGACATTGCGTCCGCCGGACCCGCTGATTGGCTTTTGCTGCGTCCAATCACAGCGTGAGCGGGGCTTCGGCGGCAAAGAAAAAAAATCACGTACAGGTACGTGATTTCGCGCTTAAGGGCCGCCCTGCCGCAGTACGTGGGGTGGTCCTCAACTGGTTAAAAAATAGTAAACAAAAAGAAATATAGCATACACAATTGCGACACAAGTCATATTGTAGTTGAATGTTATTAAAAAATTTGTTTCCTTTTCAATCTGCAGCCGATGTAATTTTCTGTAGGATTCAATATGGCCGCCCGGAGGCGTTCTGTACACAGATAGTATAAAGAAGGCCCCCCAGAAATATAATTTCCTGCTTCTGTGATTGGCTCGCTGATTTTCCCAGAAGATTGCACTAAGATACTTGGTCAGATTTTGGGCATCCCCTGCAACAAAAATGTCATTTTTTTTTATGCACTTGCCACTTTCCTCATTAGAGCCCTGCAGGTGCAGCAGCTGATTGATAATTATAAAGTCACTCCCATACAGATTCACTCTGGACATGGACACAGAGAAACAAACAGCCATTTCTTCAGAATAACAAAAGGTAGGAATCTTCAACGAAGTTTGTTAAAATCCAGTGGCGCCCGCTCTAGGTAGGTAGTCGGCACTTACCCCGTAGGTTGCGGCGGGTGGCGGCTCCTGTGTCCTCTTCTCCTCTCCAACACGGCGGCTTCCGCCATGCTCCTCCTCCCTCCTCCTAGGTGTCCAATAGGATTGCCCGTCCTTTCAGCCAATCGGGTGACGGGTCTCAAAATCCGCTTCCTGATTGGCCGGGGGGGGAAGATCAGTGTTGCAACAGCGAATGGTGAATGTGAGCCAGGCCTTCTCGACCAACATCAGTGCCTGACCTCACAAATGCTCTTCTGGAAGAATGGTCAAACATTCCCATAGACACACTCCTAAACCTTGTGGACGGCCTTCCCAGAAGAGTTTTGAAGCTGTTATAGCTGCAAAGGGCGGGGCCAACTCAATATTGAACCCTACGGACTAAGATCGGTTTACCATTAAAGTTCATGTGTGTAGAAAAAGGCAGGCGTCCCAATACTTTTGACAATATAGTGTGTATTGAGAATCCCCAGGCAGCTACTGTGCTAAAGATCCTGGGTCAGAGCTGAGCGGAGCGCACGTAGCACAGCAGCATGTGTGTCGTGTAAGTAGCGGGCATTGACAGGCGGTGCTCTGCCCGTACTGTATACAAAGGCCTGGGGGCGCGGGGAAGGACGCTCCATTAGAAATTCACAGATCTGCCTGAAAGTCTCTTCGCTCTTATAAAAATATTTACAAAGATGAAAGGGACTATATACAACCCCGACGGCAGAAAAGTGGCATATTAGGCCGGGGAGCTCACGTACTCTACGCTTTGATTACTTCCTTTTTAAACATCACGTTGTGTGTATCATTTAGAAGTAAATTGTTTTATCTTGTGTCGGGGGACTTGGTATGGTTCAGCTCCAGGTGGAGTCAAGTGTGGCCCCTCCGGAGGTCAGCTAAGGTGAAAGAGAAGAGCTTAACCCTTTCTCTGCCGCAGCCTCTTTCCTGCTACACCAGGCGTACTGCAGTGCCCAATTGCATTGTGGGAGTTGGAGGCAACTACGATGGTTCATTGGCTTCATCCAACACTGGCTGCAGGTTTCTGATGGCAGGAGATTGTGGGAAAAAGTACAGCTTTCATCTTTATCCTCCTGAATGGTGGTCATATGGCACCAGTAGGGTAAGACAGTGGGCAGAACGTGCAGGAGAGGAGAGCAGAGGGAAGGACAGCGGGCATTATGTACAGGAGAGGAGTGTGGAGGGTTTGGCAGCCAGTGTATGTCCAGAAGAGCAGTGCAGAGGATATGACAGCAGGCGGTGTGTGCAAGAGAGGAAAGCAGAGAGTATGGCAGTGGGCAGTATGTACAGGAAAGGAGTGTGGAGGGTATGACAGTGGGCAGTATGTACAGGAAAGGAGAGTGGAGGGTATGACAGTGGGCAGTATGTATAGGAAAGGAGTGTGGAGGGTATGACAGTGGGCAGTATGTACAGGAAAGGAGAGTGGAGGGTATGACAGTGGGCAGTATGTACAGGAAAGGAGGGTGGAGGGTATGACAGTGGGCAGTATGTACAAGAAAGTAGTGTGGAGGGTATGACAGTGGGCAGTATGTGTAGGAAAGGAGTGTGGAGGGTATGACAGTGGGCAGTATGTATAGGAAAGGAGTGTGGAGGGTATGACAGTGGGCAGTATGTACGGGAAAGGAGTGTGGAGGGTATGACAGTGGGCAGTATGTACAGGAAAGGAGTGTGGAGGGTATGACAGTGGGCAGTATGTACAAGAAAGGAGTGTGGAGGGTATGACAGTGGGCAGTATGTCCGGGAAAGGAGGGTGGAGGGTATGACAGTGGGCAGTATGTATAGGTAAGGAGTGTGGAGGGTATGACAGTGGGAAGTATGTACAGGAAAGGAGCGTAGAGGGTATGACAGTTGGCAGTATGTACAAGAAAGGAGTGTGGAGGGTATGAGAGTGGGCAGTATGTACAGGAAAGGAGTGTGGAGGGTATGACAGTGGGCAGTATGCCTGGGAAAGGAGTGTGAAGAGTATGACAGTGGGCAGTATGTACAGGAAAGGAGTGTGGAGGGTATGACAGCGGGCAGTATGTACAGGAAAGGTGTGTGGAGGGTACGACAGTGGGCAGTTTGTAAAGGAAAGGAGTGTTGAGGGTATGACAGTTGGCAGTATGTACAAGAAAAGAGTGTGGAGGGTATGACAGTGAGCAATATGTACAAGAAAGGAGTGTGAAGGGTATGACAGTGGGCAGTATGAACAGGAAAGGAGTGTGGAGGGGATGACAGTGGGCAGTATGTGCAGGAAAGGAGTGTGGAGGGTATGACAGTGGGCAGTATGTACAGGAAAGGAGTGTGGAGGGTATGACAGTGGGCAGTATGTACAGGAAAGGAGTGTGGAGGGTATGACAGTCAGCAGTATGTACAGGAAAGGAGTGTGGAGGGTATGACAGTAAGCAGTATGTACAGGAAAGGAGTGTGGAGGGTATGACAGTGGGCAGTATGTACAGGAAAGGAGTGTGGAGGGTATGACAGTGGGCATTATGTACCGGAAAGGAGTGTGGAGGGTGTAACAGTCAGCAGTATGTACAGGAAAGGAGTGTGGAGGGTATGACAGTGGGCAGTATGTACAGGAAAGGAGTGTGGAGGGTATGACAGTGGGCATTATGTACCGGAAAGGAGTGTGGAGGGTGTAACAGTCAGCAGTATGTACGGGAAAGGAGTGTGGAAGGTATGACAGCGGACAGCATGTGCAGACGAGGAGTGCAGAGGATACAAAGGGGCATTAGGTACAGCAGAGGAGTGCAGAGGATATAACGGGCAGTAGGTACAGGAGAGGAGTGCAGAGGATATAACGGGCAGTAGGTACAGGAGAGGAGTGCAGAGGATATAAAGGGGCAGTAGGTACAGGAGAGGAGTGCAGAGGATATAAGGGGCAGTAGGTCCAGGAGAGGAGTGCAGAGGATATAACGGGCAGTAGGTACAGGAGAGGAGTGCAGAGGATATAAAGGGGCAGTAGGTACAGGAGAGGAGTGCAGAGGATATAAGGGGCAGTAGGTACAGGAGAGGAGTGCAGAGGATATAAGGGGGAAGTAGGTACAGGAGAGGAGTGCAGAGGATATACCGGGCAGTAGGTACAGGAGAGGAGTCTGGAAGGTATGACAGTATGTGTGAGAGAAAAGTGCAGAGGGTATGAAAGCAAGCAGTGTGTGCAGAAGAGAAGTGCAAGGGGTGTGAAAGGGGTAATGTGTGCAGGAGAGGAGTGCAGAGATTATGATAGCGGGCAGTATAGTCAGGAGAGGAGTGTAGAGGGTATGACAGTGGGCTGTGTGTCTTAGGAGGGGAGTGTTGAGACAACCCAATTTCCCCTCTTTCCCCAGGAAACACTGAGCATTCCACTAAAACATCCACGTTATCCCCTGAACCTCGGTGATGAGAAATGCATATTGCAGATGAGCACTTGGCACACACTCATTTCCAAGCACATATTTTTTCACATCCATGTTCAACGTGACCTCATCGTTATTCAGCTTTAATTCAAAAGAAAAAAAAAAAAACAGTTGGGAATAAGATGCTGATTACTTGCAGTGAGGTGACTTTTCTCAGAATGACATCATTGTGTTTAGTGTAAATTTCCATGTGGAATGTTTACCAACACAGTAACAATTCTCTGAACAGTAGGGCAGAGTGCATCACAACACAGCAATCCTTTGGCTGCTCTTTATAAATTGTCTTTTGTGAGTTACTTGAGGGAGGGAAGGAGTTGGACATGATACAAAACTTAAACATAGCACTCCACGTCCCACCATTAACCCAAAACCTAAACATGGTACTCCACCATCCCACCATTAACCCAAATCTAAACGTGGTGCCCCACCATTCCGTCATTAACTCAAAACCTAAACGTGGTGCCCCACCATACCGCCATTAACCCAAATCTAAACGTGGTGCCCCACCATTCCGTCATTAACTCAAAACCTAAACGTGGTGCCCCACCATACCGCCATTAACCCAAATCTAAACGTGGTGCCCCACCATACCGCCATTAACCCAAATCTAAACGTGGTGCCCCACCATTCCGTCATTAACTCAAAACCTAAACGTGGTGCCCCACCATACCGCCATTAACCCAAATCTAAACGTGGTGCCCCACCATTCCGTCATTAACTCAAAACCTAAACGTGGTGCCCCACCATACCTCCATTAACCCAAATCTAAACGTGGTGCCCCACCATACCGCCATTAACCCAAATCTAAACGTGGTGCCCCACCATTCCGTCATTAACTCAAAACCTAAACGTGGTGCCCCACCATACCACCATTAACCCAAAACCTAAACATGTTGCCCCACCATCCCACCATTAACCCAATACCTAAACATGTTGCCCAAACATCCCGCCATTAACCCAAAACCTAAACATGGTGCTCCACAATCTCACCATTAAACCACAACCTAAACATGGTGCTCCAGGATCTCGCCGTTAGCCCAAAACCTAAACATGGTGCTCCAAATCCTGCCATCAACCCAAAACCCAAACATGGTGCCCCACCATCCCTCCATTAACCCAAAACCTAAACATGGTGACGCACCATCCTGCTTTTATGCCAAAACATAAACATGGTGCTCTACATCCCGCCATTAACCCAACACTTAAATACAGTGGTCCACAATCCCGTCATTAACCCAAAACCTAAACATGGTGTTCGACATTCCACCATTTTCCCAAAACCTAAACATGTTGCCCCACCATCCCATTATTACCCAAAATGTAAACGTGGTGCCCCACCATCCCATCATTAACCCAAAACCTAAACATGGTGCCCCACCATCCCACCATTAACCCAAAACCTAAACATGTATCCCACTATTACCCAAAACATAAACATGGTGCTCCACATCCCGCCATTAACCCAACACACAAACACAGTGCTCCACATCCCGCCATTAACCCAAAACGTAAACATGGTGCCCCACCATCCAGCCATTAACCCAAAACCTAAACATGGTGCCCCACCACCCCCCATTAACCCAAAACCTAAACATGGCGCCCCACCCCCCCATTAACCCAAAACCTAAACATGGTGCCCCACCATCCCGCCATTAACCCAAAACCTAAACATTATGCTCCATGATCCTGCCATTAACCAAAAACATAAACATTGTGCTCCACCATCCCCCCATTAACCCAAAACCCAAACATGGTGCTCCACATCTCGCCATTAACCCAAAACCCCGTACATGATGCCCCACCATCCTGCCATTAACCCAAAACCCAAACTTGGTGCTCTACCATCCCGCCATTAACCCTTCTCATCTCAGCCTGCATTTTATCTGTGTGAAGAGCACTGGGAGATATGTAATCTGTTGTATTTGGTCTTTGCTCTACTTTCCTATTTTCAGAGTAGTAATCAGGTCAAAGGGTGAACATTCCTACAGAACCCATCTCTTCATATCTGAGAAGATTATATGGAGCAAAGAGCAATACATGGAGAACAAGGACCATTACACATCATAATAACAGCAACGCGTGGCAAAGTCAAGGGTACACCATCTGGAAGACATGTTCCATAGAATGCAGCAAACACCACTCCAAATGAATTAACTTCCCGATTACCAAGAATAGTGCGAACAATGGCAATGATGATCTTTAGTGTCAGGCTACAGCCAAAACTAAATAAAGGGGTTGTGCACTTAGATATGAGTTTTAGCCCAATAAGTGTGTAAGCTCCTCTGGTACCCTAAAACGATATAAATGAATACTAATCATAGTTTAGTGCTCTCTGTACAGCACTGCAGAATTTAGAATTAGTAGAAAGTAGAATTTTAGAGCTTTATAAATGTATGATAATAGTGTGTTCCTGTGGGGGGACATTAGAGTGTAAATTTTTGTTTATTAAAAAATCATACATACATACATACAGCTCATTAATAAAAAACATATTTACACAAAAATAAACAACTAAACAAAAACAAGCGTGCTTACATCAGCAAGTAAAGAAAACAGTTTTTCTGACAAGATAACATATTAAGAAACATATTGTAATGACAACAAAAAAGAGACTACAAACCCCGAACCTCAACTTAAACACAATCCAGGCTAAGAAACATTTTGAGATTTAATCGCCATCAGGATGCGATTCCAAACCCCCCCCATTAACCACTCCCCCCACATCATTCACCCTGATTTCCACATCATTCTCCTTGCATTCTGCACCAGCCACTCTCATCCCCACACCATCATCCAATCTATCCCTCACTCCACCCCTCGGTGTCTGCCAACCTCCAGCCGCAATTCTTCCACCCAGGAAGGGTTGGCACCACCATACATGCTGGTCCAGCACCCTCCACTGCCTTCACTACACTAGGAGAAACAATAGGTGCAGACACAGACTTGAAAACCACACTTTCTGGCACTGATTGGGGAACCACAGACTGGGAGGACACTGACACTGCAGCTGGCCTCACAGACACAGATTCTGATGGGACAGAGACACTAGGATCCCCTGGTACAACCTCCGCCATCCCTAGACTCTTCTCTATCCAGATGGAAAAATTCCTCCACCAACTCTGGCTTATTGTGCAAAGCCTCAGAGCACCGGCCATAAGGGTGACCAACCTTATCACATAGGTTACATTTAATGATTTTACAGTCCCTTGCCAGATGCCCCAGTTCCTGGCACAAAGAGCACTTCTGTTCTGGACAGTTAGAGGAGAAATGTCCCTTGACTCCACATTTATGGCACAGCTTAGGTTGATCAGGGTAGAAGACGGTAATCCTATCTCTACCAATAAAGGCAGAGGAGGGCAAATGCTGGTCCACATTCCCACAGACACTGAACCTCATTGACACTGAACACCCACCCGTCCAGATTCCTCTATCATCCACAATCTTTTTTTAGGGGACACAACATTTCACCAAACCTCCTCAACCAGACCCATAAATCTTTAGGGGGTATAGACTCATTCCTAGTCTGGATAGTCACATTCTTTATCAAGGGCTATCGTGAGACAACTTTGGGGACAAGCTCCTTCCAGTCCGGCTTGCCCCCATATACATGTTCAAACCTCTCCCAAAACAGATCCAGCGATTCTGGACGCACAAATGACAAATCATATTCAAAGGAACCAGCCGGACTGATAAGAGCATAAATATCCTCCACCTTAAATCCCATGGCTAGGATCTTATCCACAACCTCCCTCCTGATAAGTGGAATATCTCCTCCTTCCCACCTGAGCTGTACCACATTCCTGCATTTAATGGAAGAAGGTGCGTTAGGTGAAAGTTGCACAACTGGCTCCCTTCCACCACCAGCAGCATGACTTTGTCCCGACACAGCCTTAGCATAATTTCTAACTGGGACAGATGACATAGTAACTGGTTGCATGGGAATATTAACTGGCTGCATAGGAACCTCTGAAATCTGGTTTGGCAAATTACCCACCAATTAATCCTCCCTCCTCCCCTCCAGCACAACAGTCCTGCTCACCATAGTCCCAGAAGTACCACAGATACCAGCAGTCCCATCATCAAGTAAAGTCTTCTGTTTAGAAAAAAACACCAGCTAATCCTGCATTCCCTGCTGATTGCAAGGATCTGTTGGCAGGTGCAATCTCAGGAAAGTCCTCCACACACTGAGAGAAATTTTCAGCAAGAACTCCTTTATCATGATCCTAATCTGATGAGTCGGTGCCGCTCAAGGGAGATTCCATTTCTGTAATGGCCTGCAGCAAATCGTCATTTCCCTCAACCTCCTCCTAAGATGACCCAGGCTGCTGGAGAGGGGGCAAATACTGACTCAGACATGACAGATCCTGAGACAGGGGTAGTACTGGGGCCACCATGTGAAGCCACCTCCTTACCCCCTCGGGCTGGTACTGGCACAGGCACTTTCCTTCATCTGTTAGAATCTCTCCTCATTCTCATTCTCACACTTTTCTCTGAACACATCGCTGCTCTCCTTCAGAGAGGTGACCAACTTCAGCTTGGATACTTCCCTCTTACTGTTTCCAGACTTACTGTGTAGGGATTTTTTTTTCCTGAGATCCTCTTTCATGACAGCAAGTTTCTGTTCCTCTTTAGCAATGCGGCAAAGTCTGTTCACCACTCTATCCTGGAGGACTGGTAAGGATTCCTCTTGCATAGGGATAGGCCCAGGATCCATTGCAGCTTGAGCACATGGAGTAGGCCTCAGTGCCTCTGGAGAGCCTCCACCTTTGTCTTCCCCAACATGGTCCATGCTTGCCTGGGAAAAGCCTGCATGAGAGGCCCCAGGCTTGCTGCTTCTCTCAGCTGAGATCCCAGCAGTGAGCCAACAGCACTCTGCAGAACAGCACCACCTGGTGGAGAAGCTCCTCTGGTGCAGAGACTGATGTGACTGGCTCAGTGTTCTCTGTACAGCACTGCAGATAGAACATGCCAGGATTTTATAAATGAGTAAAAAAAGTACATTTGTACTGCACTGTGGTATATGATAAAACTAATATAAATGTGTCTCTTGAATTAAAATTTTTTTTTCACCTCTAAAATTTTTGACAAGCAGAAATGGAGAATGATAGTAAGAAGTTCTTTGTGGTTAGCTAATTAAAGAGATTCTCCGCTATCACTAGAAATAATTTGGCAATCTCCGTGGTACACAGAGTGACATGATAGGCATTCCAGGATTGCGCCCCTCACTGTGTTTATGGTCTGTTTTCCCAAGTTCCGTCCTGATTTCTCGGTAATATCAGATCACAGCACTGTACTGTACTTCTCCTCTCTCGGTTATTTCTGTTGTTGCCGTTTGCCCTGAATATTTTTCGGAGTTTCCTCTGCTAGAAGTGGGTCAATGTTGAACTTGTCTCATTAGCATGGCAGGAGCCACACATTCCTCTGTTTGTTTATTGTGTATTGTGATCTCCTGTCCCCACAGGGACCTTTCTCCTGACACCAAAGCCCTGTGATTAAGATAATGGGGGACAAAGGGCACCACTGGAAGCTGAGAGGTGTAATTACAGTTTTGCTAGCTCTTGGAAGGTCCGACAAGGCCTCACTTAGCTGTTATGGTGATGGAGAGGTGTGGTCAGCACAAGGGGCACCAAACCCGAAAGCCAAAGCGGCGTCACCATCCGGCTTGGGGCTGGAGGAGCCTGAAAGAACCGGCTCCCCTGACAATGCAGAATGTGAACCCAAGGGGCAGGTAGGTCAAGGTAGGTGACACTTGCGGAGGTTAAAAAGCAGCGGCGAAGATGAAAGGCTGGCCAGAACGAGTGGGATGTTTTCACCCTTGTCACTGTCATACCAGCAGAAGACTTCCCCGCTCTCCCGCAAAGCTTTATCTCCATATCGGGACCTGGCCTTACAAAAGTACATTCCTAATGCAGATGCCTCCTGTCACTTGTGTCACCTCTCCTTCTCCAAGGTGACAACGACTCTATAGAAAGGACGGTCATAGCGGGCATAGCGCAACTCTTCAGAGGAACAGATCAATTTGTCAAAAGTGTCTTCAAAAGTTAAAGATGACAGGATCTCAATTTGCTCTGCATTCCTTCTTCTCGTCACGTCGTCCTTATTGTGTGCTTTTTTTTTTCTTCATATGTTTGAAAGGGGGAAAAAAAAATGAAGTGAATTTTTTGCTACTTGCTGAAGTGATAAAACGGGGGGGGGGGGGGGGGGGGGGGGCAGTAACAATGTCCGATGGGACCCAAAAACAAAAATTCCCTGGAAAATCCCCCCCCCCTTCATGACCAGGTCTTTTTTTGCAATACGGCACTGCGTTACTTTAACTGACAATTGCACGGTCGTTCTGCGCTTTACCCAAATTAAATTTATATTAATTTTTTTCCCACAAATAGAGCTTTCTTTTGGTGGTATTTGATCACTACTGGGTTTTTTCTTTTTTGCGCTATGAACGAAAAAAGACAGATAATTAAAAAAATAATTAAAAAAATATATATATATATATATATATATATATTTTTTTTTTTTTTTTTTTTTTTACTTTCTGCTATAAAATATATCCAATAAAAAAATGTAAAAAAATCTAATTTCTTCATCAATTTAGGCCATCAATTTTCAAATTTTCGTTCTTTCGAATTTTTGGATTTTCATCCTTTAGAATTTTTTGATTTTTCGTTCTTATTTTCGCATTCCCGTTCTTTTGGATTTTCGAATTTTTGTTCTTATTTTTGGGTTTTCGTTCTTTCAAATTTTCTGATTTTCATTCTTTCGAATCTTTGGATTTTTCATTCTTGTTTTCGCATTTTCGTTCTTTTGGATATTCGAATTTTCGTTCTTATTTTGGGGTTTTTTTTTTTTGAATTTTTGGATTTTCATTCTTTCCAATTTTTTGATTTTTCGTTCTTGTTTTCACATTTTCGTTCTTTTGGATTTTCAAATTTTCGTTCTTTCGAATGTATTCTGCTACATATTTTTGGTAAAAAAAAAAAAAGTCCCAATAAGCGTATATTGATTGGTTTGCGGAAAAGTTATAGCGTCTACAAACTATTAAATATAGAATTTTTTGAATTTAATATCAAATTTTTTGATTTTTCGTTCTTCTTTTCGCATTTCCGTTCTTTTGGATTTTCACATTGTCGTTCAAATTGTTGGGTTTTAGTTCTTTCGAATTTTTGGATTTCCATTCTTTCGAATTTTTGGATTTTTCGTTCTTGTTTTCGCATTTTCGTTCTTTTGGATTTTCGAATTTTCATTCTTATTTTTGGGTTTTCATTCTTTAGAATTTTGGAATTTTTCGCTCTTGTTTTCGCATTTTCTTACTTTTGTATTTTCAAATTTTCGTTCTTTCGAATGTATTCTGCTACATATTTTTGGTAAACAGAAAGTCCCAATAAGCGTATATTGATTGGTTTGCGCAAAAGTTATAGCGTGTACAAACTATTAAATATAGAATTTTTAAAATTTAATATCGAATTCTTTGATTTTTTTGTTCTTTTTTTCGCATTTCCATTCTTTTGGGTTTCGAATTTTCGTTCTTAATTTTGGGTTTTCGTTCTTTCATTTTTTTTTTATTTGTCGTTCTTGTTTTCGTATTTACGTTCCTTTGGATTTTCGAATTTTCGTTCTTTCGAATGTATTCTGCTACATATTTTTGTTAAAAAAAGTCCCAATAAGCATGTATTGATTGGTTTGTGCAAAAGTTATAGCATATACAAACTATTAAATATACTGTATATTTAATTTTTTTTTTTTTTTATACTAGTAAGGCGGCAATCAGTGACTTACAGCAGGACTGCGATATTGCGGTAAACAATCTGACACTAACTGATACTTTGTGGGAACCAGTGACAGTAATACAGTAATTAGTGCTAATAATATACACTGTCCCTGTACTAATGATACTGGCTGGGAAGGGGTTACCATCTAGGGTGATCAAAGGGTTAAAGGTGTGCCTAGCCAGTGTTTAAGTGTACACAGTGTGCTGCTTTTGCTAAGGGATGTGCTTTGCAGGGAAATGAAAACCAGCCCATCCCCCGCTGACAGAAAGGAGCTCTGCATTGTTCAGGCCTCATGCACACCGGACATTATAATAACACCAGCAGCTTTGCAGTGAGTTTTTCAACGTTTTTGCTTTTTTCAGCATTTTTAAGTGTGTTTTTGTTTTTGTTTTGTTTTTCAATGGGATAAAAAGCGTAAAAAAAAAAACCGCTGGTGAGCCGTGTTTTTGAGCGTTTATCTGCGTTTTTCTGTGTTTTTTGATGTTTTACAGCTGAAAAACTCCTTTCAGAACCAGTGGCTGCCCCCCCCCCCCCCCCATCCATGCGTCTGGCCCCTTTCAGCATGCCGGACGCAAGGATTTCCATGGAGGGGGCGGAGGGGGTGGTACTTTTTGAAGCACCTGATTAGAGCTAGAGGTTCTAATAGGCTTCAAAATAGGGTGGGGCTCGGGGCGCGGAGAGTGCGCCCTGATCCCACCCAATTGTGTGACGATAGCGAATACATTTTCGTTATTTTCACATTAACCTTCCTCCCCGCCAATCAGGAGGCAGGGGGGGTCTGTCAGAGCCCCGCGAGTAGGGGGGGGGGGCAGTGGGCACAGTGGCTGCATATGATGGGCACAAGTGGCTGCATTTGACGGGCACAAGTGGCTGCATATGATGGGCACAAGTGGCTGCATATGAAGGGCACAATTGGATGCATTTGAGGGGCACAAGTGACTGCATTTGATGGGCAAAAGTGGCTGCATATGATGGGCGCAGTGGCTGCGTTTGATGGGCACAAGTAGCTGCATATGAAGGGCACAAGTGGATGCATTTGAGGGGCACAAGTGGATGCATTTGAAGGGCACAAGTGATTGCATTTGATGGGCACAAGTGGCTGCATATGATGGGCACAGTGGCTGAGTTTTATGGGCACAATGGCTGCAAATGATGGGCACAAGTGGCTGCACATAAGGGGCACAAGTGGCTGCATTTGATGGGCACAAGTGGCTGCATTTGATGGGCACAATGGCTGCGTTTGATGGGTACAAGTGGCTGCATTTGATGGGCACAAGTGGCTGCATTTGTGGGGAACAATGGCTGCGTTTGATGGGCACAAGTGGCTGCATATGATGGGCACAAGTGGCTGCATATGATGGGCACAAGTGGCTGCAAATGATGGGCACAGTGGCTGCGTTTGATGGGCACAATGGCTGCAATTGATGGTATTTTTCAATTTTTTTGCGCCCCCCAAAAAATTTTGAGCACCAGCCGCCACTGGAGAGAGATGTAGGGCGAGAGACTGATCAATATATACACATACCTGAGAATCACCAACAGACGTTCCTCTGGTGGCACGCTTTTCCTCATGTTGGTGTCCATGCGAACTAGACGGGGTCTAACCTCTTCCAAGAGAACGTCAAAGGTGGCAATTAACATGCGCGTAAAATTAAAAAATTTCGGGCCCGCCTTTTGGATTTTCGAATCTTCGTTCTTTCGAATTTTTTGATTTTTCGTTCTTATTTTCAGATTTTCTTTCTTTTGGATTTTCGAATTTTCGTTCTTATCTTTGACTTTTCGTTCTTTCGAGTTTTCGGACTTTCGTTCTTATTTTCACATTTCCGTTCTTTTGGATTTTCGTTCTTTTGAATTTTTGGATTTTCGTTCTTTCGAATTTTTCGTTCTTTTTTTCGCTATTTCCGTTCTTTTGGATTTTGGAATTTTCATTCTTATTTTTCGGATTTTCGTTCTTTCGAATTTTTGAACTTTCGGATTTTTGAATTTCGTATTTTTATGAATTATCGGAATAACGAATATCACATCTAAATGAATGGAACGTAATGAATTTATTCGAAATAACGAATTTTGATCATAACGAATGACGTAAAAAAATTTTAAAAAATAACTAAAAATAACCCCAAATGAAAGGAAAACGAACAAATGCATTTTTGCTTGCACATGATTGGATAATAGAAATTTGCAGAGCTTCCCCTCATTTCAGAGCTTCCCCTCAGATCTAGAGCAACTGCACTTTCCCTCTACTAAATCCACCTTAATGGAGAGAAGAGAGGAGACTCGGATCTCAGTCCTATAACAATGAGTTGCTGTCGTATGTCGGCTGTTAATCATTTAAACACAAATAAAGTCACAGCTAAATCCAAGCACCCCCCCCCCCCCCCACCCTCGCCCTGCGATATTTCAGGGTTAATCCTAAATGGGCCTTTTAAATTCCTCTAACTGCACACAATCCAATAAATACCAAAAAACTTAATCCTGAAAATCCCACCGATGAGGGGAATGTGTGAACGGATGGAATTCTTCTGTGGGAGGAAACCTCCGCAGACGCGGCAGGAGGAGGAAGACCCGTCTGATACCGAGAGTCTCATCATCCTGAGATTTACAAGGCGGACACATATGGATTAACCGCGCGATATTCTCCAACAACAGCGCCGCCGTCCCGCAAACGGCGAACACTTTATACTGCTTCAAACAAGTTTTTTTGTTTTTTTTTGTTTAATAATTGAAAATTATTATTATTATTATTTATTTATTTTATTTCAGGTACTTGTATAGCGCCGTTAAGTTACGCAGCGCTTTACATATACATCGTACATTCACATCAATTATTATGACAGGTTAACCACTTCAGCCCCCCCCCCCCCCCTTCATGGCCAGGCCATTTTTTGCAGCACTGCGTTACTTTGAATGACAATTTGCGCGGTCGTGCGACTCTGTACACAAATAAAATGCATGTCCTTTTTTCCCCACAAATAGAGCTTTTTTTTTTTTTTTTTTGGTGGTATTTGATCACCTCTGCGGTTTTTGTTTTTTGCTCCATAAACAAAAAAAGCGACAATTAAAAAAAAAAAAAAAAAAAAACACAAAAAAAAACAAACAATATTTTTTACTTTCTGCTGTAAAACACATCCAATAAAAAAAATGTAAAAAAAGATTTGATTTCTTCATCAGTTTAGACCAATATGTATTCTGCTACATATTTTTCATTAAAAAAAAAAAAAAATTCCCAATAAGCGTATATTGATTGGTTTGCGCAAAAGTTATAGCGTCTACAAACTATGGGAAAGATTTATGGAATTTTTATTTCCTTTTTACTTGTAATGGTGGCGATCAGCGACTTATAGCGGGACTGCGACATTGCGGCGGACAAATCGGACACTTAGGGGTTGATTTACTAAAGCACTTTTGCTTGCACATGATTGGATGATAGAATTCAGCAGAGGTTTTGCTCATTTACTAAGCTCTGGAGCAACTGCAATTTGCCTTTTAGACGTGTACAAAAAAAAAAAATTGTTAGTTTTCGTTTTCATTTCGTTCGTTTTTGTTTTTTGTTTTTTTGTTTTCGTTTTTCAGGTCATTCGTTATAATCGAAATTCGTAAATTGGTAAATCTGGAAATTCGAAAATTCTGAAATTCCGAAATTTGAAAATTCCGAATATTGAAAATCTGAAAATTCGAAAATCCGAAAACTCGAAAGAAGGAAAATTTGAAATAATAACTAACTAACAGTAACTAATAAATTATAGGTATCGGAATTTCCTTTCAAATTTGGCTGTTAGTCAACGTAACGAATACAAATTACCGTATATACTCGAGTATAAGTCGTTCCGAGTATAATTCGAGACCCTAATTTACCACAAAAAAATGGGAAAAACTTATTGACCCGAGTATAAGACGAGGGTGAGAAATGCACAGCTACTGTAAGTGGAAAAGAGGGTCAACAATGCCAATTTGCAGCCTCACTGTGCCCATTTGCAGCCATAGGTCCCCTGAACTTCAAACTCTGTAGTTAAGGGTTCCTAGATGCCCCCTAGCTGCAGCCAAAATTTAGGGTCTCTGAACCCAAAGGGTCCCGAAATGACATTGCTGCAGATGGACACAGTTGACCAAATTTGGGGCCCCGTATCTTGGGGCCACTTAGTGCTAGGAACCCCAAATTTGGTGTGCAAACCCAGTGGAACTAGCACCATACAATTTCCAAAGCTGGGGTTTCTAGCACCAAGTGGCCCCGAGATACAGGGCCCCAAGTATCAGTTCAGAAAATGTCAAGCACTTTTCTTTAGCAGAGAATGACATTTTCCGAACCAGTTTTGGGGCCCCATATCTCAGGGCTACTTAGTGCTAGGAACCCCATCTTTGGATATGTTATGGTACCAGTTCCACTGGGTTTGCACACAAAATTTGGGGTTCCTAGCTCTAAGTGGCCCTGAGATATGGGGCCCCAAAGTCGGTTCAGAAAATGTCAAGCACTTTTCTGCAGCAGAGAATGACATTTTCCGAACCGATTTTGGGGCCCCGCATCTCAGGGCCACTTAGTGCTAGGAACTTCAGCTTTGGATATGTTGTGGTGCCAGTTCCACTGGGTTTGCACACCAAATTTGGGGTTCCTAGCACTAAGTGGCCCTGAGATACGGGGCCCCAAAATCGGTTCAGAAAATGAAATTTTTTGCTGCAGAAAAGTGCTTGACTCCAGTATAAGTCGAGGGGGGGCACTTTCAGCACAAAAAAATGTGCTGAAAAATTCGACTTATACTCGAGTATATACGGTATCCGAAATAACGAATGCCGCATCTAAACAAATGGAAAGGAACAAATTTATAATTAAAAGTTTTTATTATTATTGTTATTTATTATTATTAATTTGTTACGTTCCTTTTGTTTGGATACGGCATTCGTTATTGCTGATAATTCGTAACTTGGGATAAATTCGTAATTTATTAGTTAGTAATAGTTAAGTTATTATTGTTTATGTATTATTTCAGATTTTCAGGTTTTCGAATTTTGAATTTCCGGATTTTCTAATTTACGAATTTTCAAACATGCGAATTTACGTATTAATGAATTTGTCGAAATTCGTTAAAAAACGAATTTGGAACAAAATTTGTTTTTTAATGAATTTTGACAAATTCGTTAATCCGTAAATTCGAAAATTTGTAAATTCATAAATTTGTTACTTATTATTGTTATTTATTATTACTAATGTGTTACGTTCCTTTCGTTTAGATGCGGCATTCGTTATTTCGGATAATTCGTAACTTGGGATAAATTCGTATTAGTTACGTTCTCTAACAGCCAAATTTGAAATGAAATCCCTATAATTTATTAGTTAGTAATAGTTAAGTTATTATTGGTTAGTTATTATTTCAGATTTTCTGGTTTTTGAGTTTTCGGATTTTCGTTCTTTTGAATTCTCGTTCTTATTTTCGAATTATCAAATTTTGAATTTCCGGATTTTCAAATTTACGAATTTTCGAATATTCAAATGTATGAATTTACGGGTTTTCGAATATGTGAATTTATGGATTAACTAATTTGTTGAAATTCGTTAAAACACTAATTTGGAACAAAACTAATTGAATTGCCTTTAGCAAACCCCAAAGTCTATGAAGGTTCTCATTCATCCAGGTCACCATAGGTGTTCACCCCAGAGCTCAAACACACATGTGTATTAAGTGGAACCTTGGATTACGAGCATAATCCGTTCCAGGAGAATGCTTGTAATCCAAAGCACTTGCATATCAAAGCGAGTTTGCCCATAGAAGTCAATGGAAATTAAGATAATTTGTTCAGCATTGACTTCTATTACATGCAATACTGCATGTGGCCAGAGGTGGTGGGGGGGCGCCGGAGAGCCTCGGAAATACTCAGGGACAGCTCGGCTGAACTCAGAAAGCCTCGGAAATACTGGGGAACGGAGTGGAACCAAGGTATATGACCCTGGCACATTGGTCTCCCTTTCGCCTCAGTAAAAGAGGTGGTAAGAGGGAGATCTTTCCCATCTCCCCGCTGCTATCCAGGGTAATAATGCTCATGCGCACAAGGTGATTATGGTGTTCCCAGGCAGTCAATAGATCAACCTCAAGCGGAGTTCCAGCCGCAAACAGGGAGCCCACGATGTCAGCCCCCACCGAGGCTGATTCGTCCACCGCCTCGGGGTGCAGGCGCCGCCATTCCAACTAAGAGGAAACCGGCAGTGGAGCCTTCACGGCCGATTTCCTACTCCGGAAGCGCGAGTCGCGCGGTGACTTTGTGAAAGGCCAGCTCGTCTTCTGGGACCCACACACACACACACACAGAGGTCCCGGAAGGCAGCGGGGGGCGGGGAGGAGGAAGGCTCGCCATAGAAGAGGACATGACGTACTGCGCCGCGGTCGAGATAGGGTGGAAGTAAATGTATTTTTTCTAAAAAAAAAGGTAGGTAAGAAAAAAAAGTAAAAACAATAAAATATATATCCAAAAACGAAGCGTGTTCTTTAGTTCAAGACCACCTTGTAAAAGTGGTTGGAGCTCCGCTTTCAGTACAACCAGCCTGCCCATAGAACTGGTGAACTTCTGAAGCTGGCTGGCTTTAGACACGTTTTTTTTTTTTCTTCAGGAAGTTTGGGCCGCGGGTCAGGCATGGGGACCGCTGCTCATAATATCTGAACTGAATTGTTTGCATGGTTCATGTCATGTGGTGCCCAATCTCAGGAGATCTAACCCAAGTTCAGGACATTTGAGCAGGCAAATCATTCTATGAGGAAACAAGACATTAGAAAGTTAGAAAGTGCTAGATTTGTAAAAAATTAAAAAAAAAAAAAAAAAAAAGAAACATACAAAATGATTGCATCCATTTATTATGTTTAATTTAAATTTTCGGGGCTTTCAGTGGACTCGGAGGAATATGTTGAACATTATATGAAATCTGTGTGGTCAGTCTTCGAAGAGCCTAACATCATTTTTCTTTGGATTAATGGAGCTGCTCCTGCTAAGAGGATATCATTTTACTTGGCCCGGAGTTTGAAAGAAATGTTCCTCAACAGCTACAAGTAGAGAATGTCTGAAGCATTTTGTACTGTGTGTGGTTATTATACAGTATAAACTATCATGGAGAGCCCCCCCCCCCCCCAGATAAAGACCTCATTCTTCATCCCTGAAAGAGAAAAAACTCTGTTTTCTACAATAGCTTATACCTCATCCGCCCAGATTGCTAAATAAAGACAGTGAACTCCTCTACAGAAGTGGCCAAAAGTTTTGAGGATGACTCCAATATTTAATTTTCACAATGTCTGCTGCTTCAGTGTTTTTTAGATCTTTTTGTCAGATGTTACTATGGTATACTGAAGTATAATTACCAGCATTTCATAAGCGTCAAAGGCTTTTATTGACAATGACATGAAGCTTATGCAAAGAGTCAATATTTGAAGCGTTGACCCTTCTTTTTCAAGACCTCTGCAATTCTCCCTTGGCATGCCGTGTCCATTAACTTCTGGGCCACATCCTGACTGGTGGCCGCTCCCCATTCTTGCATAATCAATGCCCGGAGTTTCTCAGAATTTGTGGGGGGTTTTTGTTGACTCGCCTCTTGGGGGTTGACCACAAATTCTCAATGGGATTAAGTTCTGGGGAGTTTCCTGGCCACGGACCCAAAATGTCCATGTTTTGTTCCACAAGCCACTTGGTTGTCACTTTTGCCTTATGGCAAGGTGCTCCATCATGCTGGAAAAGGCATTGTTCCTCACCAAACTGTTCTTGGATGGTTGGGAGAAGTTGCTCTCGGAGGATGTTTTTGGAGCATTCTTTATTCATGGTTGTGTTCTTAGGCAAAATTGTGAGTGAGCCCCCCACTCCCTTGGTTGAGAAGCGACCCCCACACATGAATGGTCTCAGGATGCTTTACTGTTGGCATGACACGGGACTGATGGTGGCGCTCACCTTTTCTTCTCTGGACAAGGTTTTTTCCGGATGCCCCAAACAATCGGAAAGGGGATTCATTAGAGGAAGTGACTTTCCCCCAGTCCTCAGCAGTCCAATCCCTGTACCTTTTGCAGAATATCAGTCTATCCCGGATGTCCTTCCTGGAGAGAAGTGGTTCCTTTGCTGCCCTTCTTGACACCAGGCCATCCTCCAAAAGTCTTCTCCTCACTGTGCCGATGTCCTCACACCTGCCTGCTGCCATTCCTGAGCAAGATCTGCACTGGTGGTGCCCCCCGATCCCGGAGCTCAATCAACTGTAGGAGACGGTCCTGGGGCTTGCTTGACTTTCTTGGGCGCCCTGAAGCCTTCTTCACAAATACAGTGAAAATGTTTTTTTTTATGGGATTAAGTTAATTTTCATGGTAAAGAGGGACTCTGCAATTAATTGCAATCCATCTGATCGCTCGTCATAACATTCTGGAGGATATGCAAATTGCATCATAAAAACTGAGGCAGCAGACTTTGTGAAAATGAATATTTGTGTCATTCTCCAAACTTTTGGCCATGGCTGTACAAAGCTTTGTATCCAGGTTGAAAAAAGTAATCCGTCTGGTAATTTAAAACAAAAAGCTTGTATCTCCAGAAATCATATCTGATCCAGAGTAAGGCAAAATCTTTATAAAGCATGCTTCTTTTTTGGGAGTCTATTCACTCCATAAACTGCATGTCTACTGCGCATTAATCATGCATTTGATGCACGTTGATGCAGTGTGGAAAAATGCGGCTTGCTGTACTTTTTTTCACTGCACTGCGCTGTAATGATGTTAACTATGACCATAGGAATACCTCGATTTTTGGACTGTTGTAGGAATGCTGTCAAAGATGCATCCAACTGCATGTGGTGTGAATGGGCCCTTAAAGTGCATCTATGGTCTAAATTTAAAACCATATATTCATTTCCACATTGACTTTCATGTATTTGTAACCTACTCCTATTAAACATATTTTCTGAAGAGTCCCACACATTGACTTCCTGGAATTCTGTGACATGTAGTCACTATGCCCTGTGAGCAGGGGCGGCCCGTCCATTAAGGGGGAGTCCGGGCGCCGCCCCCTCTATCCACGCCACTCCCTACATGTATAATAGATGGATTCATACATAGCATGAATCTATCCACGGCCGCCGCGGCCACCCCCTATTCATGTGTCCATCCCCTTTCAGGACGCTGGGCGCATGAATTACAGCGGCGGGGGTTTTAATTTTTTTAAGCACCTGATTAGAGCCACAGGCTCTAATAGGCTTCAAATTAAGGTGGGCTCGTGGCGCAGAGCACTGTGCTCGGAGCACACCCAGGTGTGTTAGAAAAGCAAATGAATGTTCACTTTTCTAACACTGAATGGCCTCTTCACCAATCTGGAAGTGCTGATACCCATCACCTGATACCCATCACCTGATTGGATGAAAGGATAGGCGATCCTATTGGATGCCTAGCAGGAGGAAAGAAGAGATGCACAATGGAAGCATGGAGGACACAGGAGCCGCCACATGACCTGTTACCCGTCCCACAGTTCGCCGCCGCTGGGACACAGTGAGGCTGCAATTGGTGGACACAGTAAGGCTGCATTTGATGGGTACAGTGAGGCTGCAATTGATGGGACACAGTGAGGCTGCAATTGATGGGACACAGTGAAGCTGCTTTTGATGGGCACAGTGAGGCTGCAATTGATGGGCACAGTGAGGCTGCAATTGATGGCCATAGTGAGGCTGCTTTTGATGGGCACAGTGAGGCTGCAATTGATGGGCATAGTGAGGCTGCAATTGAGAACAAAGTATACACAATATAAAATGTTGTTTGATGGTAGCAATAGGCCATATACACAGTTGACTAGAAGTGATACTCAATCCATAAAAGCTTGCAGTAAGACATTTAAATGATGAAAACATTTCTGAGCCTTAGTGACCCTCCGAACTGGTGGACCTGGGGCAAGACCCTTTCGTAAAATGGCCCTGAAACAGCTTATGAATTCATTGCAAACAGATCCCCACTCAGAGCTAAATATTAGAACCAAATTGATATTTCCTTTGAATTTCATTTTCTCAAAGATGGTTGAACTGTTGTTTGATTGGACAGAGTGAGTATAGTACCTACAAATAAAGACATATGGGAATCCTACTAGATAGAGATATTTAGGACTCACCTAGTAATACTAGGAGGGTGTGTATCAAAAATCTGAGACAAAAACCACGAACATAAAAAACAAACAATATAACACACCCATAGAGAGTTACCTAACAAATTTATTGAATTGCAAATATAAAGGTACCTCAGCGTGTGACACCAAACTGGCCCCCCTAAGTGCAAACCACTGCACCTTCCCACCCAGGATATAACCTCCCCTAAATCACCCTCCCCAAACCCAACCCTGATAATAATAACCCCCCAAACACATCAAAAGTCAGATGGGGCGGGGTGAGGGATGCCAGCCCAAAGGAGCTGGGCCTAACCTTCCTTAAGAAAGAGCCCCCTACAGAACTGTGGCCCAGTGAGAGCTACTGTGGCAGGATCAAACCCCACTGCTAAAGTTGTGTCACACCTTAAAACCTCAATGGGCGAATGGGGTAACTCACCACAGTGTTGACAGAGCCCACCACAGAAGCTACCCTCCCGCAAAATGTGGTCAGTCATGGTCAGGGATGGAATGCATGAGTGGGATAGGCAATGCAGGTCCTTGGTAGCTGAGTCGGAAAATGAAATCATCAGCTGCCAGCGTATATCAGATGGTCCATCTTGTAAAATCGTGCCACAGTGGGAAGTTGCAGTGGTTGGCACTTAGGCGGGCCAGTTTGGTGTCACACGCTGAAGTACCTTTACTTTTGTAATTTAATACAATTAATTAATTAATTTGTTAGGTAACGCTTTATGTCTGTGTTATATCCTCATGGTTTTTGTCTAAATATAGTACCTCTCAGAGAATACGCTTCATTCACCTGCTACCAAATTGTTGACGTTGTTCATTTAGTGTCCTGGCGTGTCTCAGCAGACCTCACCACAGTCCTGACTACGTGGTCCAACAAATCAGTCTATGTGGAATTAAGGTGGTTGTAAAAGCTGAAGGTTTTTTACCTTCATGCATTCTTTGCATGAAGGTAAAAAATGTTCTGTGTGCAGCGCCTCCTCCACCCCCCCATCCCCAGCCCCCCGATCCTTACCTGGGACCCCTCCGATCTAGCGATGTTCACGATAGCCTCAGCTGTATGGGGACTCTTCCTCCTCATTGGCTGAGGCAGCAGCGGAGCTCATCGGCTCCCACTGATGTCAATCACAGCCAGTGTGGAGAGAGCGGGGGAAGGGCGGGACCGAGCCGCGGCTCTATGTGTCTTATGAACGCATAGAGCAGCGACTCGGGAGCGAGCATGCAGCCGTGCACACAGGGCAAGCGGCTTTCTCTGGGGCAGTGGCGGCCGCTCATAAGGTCACCAGAGAAAGCCATACAGTTGAGGCTATCGCGAACATCGCTAGATCGGAGGGGGCTCAGGTAAGGATTGAGGGGGCAGGGGAGGAGGGGCCGCCGCACACAGAAGGTTTTTTACCTTTGTGCATAGCAATCCTTAGCAATCCATGCGCCAGGCCCCTAATCTCCATGCAGGGCGCCGGACGCATGGATTTCAATGGGTTTTTTTTCTTTTTTCAAGCACATGATTAGAGCCTGAGGCTCCAATTGGCTTCGAAAAGGGTGGGCTCGGGGCGCAGAGCACTGTGCCCCGAGCCCACCCACTTGTGTGACATTAGAAAAAATTTTATTTGCTAATGTCTTCCTGCTTCTCCTCCCAGAAAATCAGGAAGCAGGTCCTGAGACTTGATTGGCCGGGAGTCCCAAGACCCGATTGGCTAGGAGGAGAAGCGACTCGGGAGGAGACGCAGGAGGGGGGAAGCCGTGGGAAGCCGCGACCTGGATGGGATAAGTGCGGGACTGGCAGGCAACAGGCGAGCGAAGCAGCAATTGATCGTGGGGGAAGTGAGGGGGCCAGGTTTGCTGCCGCCCCAAAATAAATTGAGCACCAGCCGCCGCTGCTCTGAGGGCACTGCTCGAGGGGGAGGAGCCAGGAGCGCCTTAGGGGGACCCTGAAAGAAAAGGATCGGGCCGCTCTGTGTAAAAACATTACACAGAGCAGGTAAGTATAACATGTTTGTTATTTAAAACAATTAAAAAACAAAGCTTTAGTATCACTAAGAGATGTGATGCTGCCAATGACCTTTCAACCTCCAGTTTCTAAATCAGCGAATGGCTGAGTCTTCCCAGGAAATCTCATTGTGTCCATTTATTATAGTAAAATAAAGTTTTAGGGGATTTCGGTTGACACGGAAGAATATGGTACAGATTATATGAAGTCAGTGTGTGCGGTTGGGCTTCTAATAGCAAAGCATAATTTTTTCATTAGCAAAATAGCATCTAATAGCATCATTTTTTCAATAGAAAAACATCATTTTTTCTATAGAATAATAGAGCTGCTTCCAATAAGCGGATATCACTTTACTTGACCTGCGATTCCGAAGAAATACGTTTTAAATATTCCTAAATACAGTCAGGTCCATAAATATTGGGACATCGACACAATTCTAATCTTTTTGGCTCTATACACCACCACAATGGATTTGAAATGAAATGAACAAGATGTGCTTTAACTGCAGACTTTCAGCTTTAATTTGAGGGTTTTTACATCCAAATCGGGTGAACGGTGTAGGAATTACAACAGTTTGTATATGTGCCTCCCACTTTTTTAAGGGACCAAAAGTAATGGGAGAGATTAACAATCATCCATCAAACGTTCACTTTTTAATACTTGGTTGCAAATCCTTTGCATTCAATTACAGCCTGAAGTCTGGAACACATAGACATCACCAGACGCTGGGTTTCATCCCTGGTGATGCTCTGCCAGGCCTCTACTGCAACTGTCTTCAGTTCCTGCTTGTTCTTGGGGCATTTTCCCTTCAGTTTTGTCTTCAGCAAGTGAAATGCATGCTCAATCGGATTCAGGTCAGGTGATTGACTTGGCCATTGCATAACATTCCACTTCTTTCCCTTAAAAAAAACTCTTTGGTTGCTTTCGCAGTATGCTTCGGGTCATTGTCCATCTGCACTGTGAAGCGCCGTCCAATGAGTTCTGAAGCATTTTGCTGAATATGAGCAGATAATATTGCCCAAAACACTTCAGAATTAATCCTGCTGCTTTTGTCAGCAGTCATATCATCAATAAATACAAGAGAACCAGTTCCATTGGCAGCCATACATGCCCACGTCATGACACTACCACCACCATGCTTCACTGATGAGGTGGTATGCTTTGGATCATGAGCAGTTCCTTTCCTTCTCCATACTCTTCTCTTCCCATCACTCTGGTACAAGTTGGTCTTGGTCTCATCTGTCCATAGGATGTTCTTCCAGAACTGTGAAGGCTTTTTTAGATGTTGTTTGGCAAACTCTAATCTGGCCTTCCTGTTTTTGAGGCTCACCAATGGTTTACATCTTGTGGTGAACCCTCTGTATTCACTCTGGTGAAGTCTTCTCTTGATTGTTGACTTTGACACACACATACACCTACCTCCTGGAGAGTGTTCTTGATCTGGCCAACTGTTGTGAAGGGTGTTTTCTTCACCAGGGAAAGAATTCTTCGGTCATCCACCACAGTTGTTTTCCGTGGTCTTCCGGGTCTTTTGGTGTTGCTGAGCTCACCGGTGCGTTCTTTCGTTTTAAGGATGTTCCAAACAGTTGATTTGGCCACACCTAATGTTTTTGCTATCTCTCTGATGGGTTTGTTTTGTTTTTTCAGCCTAATGATGGCTTTCTTCACTGATAGTGACAGCTCTTTGGATCTCATATTGAGAGTTGACAGCAACAGATTCCAAATGCAAATAGCACAATTGAAATGAACTCTGGACCTTTTATCTGCTCCTTGTAAATGGGATACTGAGGGAATAACACACACCTGGTCATGGAACAGCTGAGCAGCCAATTGTCCCATTACTTCTGGTCCCTTAAAAAGTGGGAGGCAAATATACAAACTGTAGTAATTCTTACACCGTTCACCTGATTTGGATGTAAATACCCTCAAATTAAAGCTGAAATTCTGCAGTTAAAGCACATCTTGTTAATTTCATTTCAAATCCATTGTGGTGGTGTATAGAGCCAAAAAGATTAGAATTGTGTTGATGGCCCAATATTTATGGACCTGACTGTAGTTTATTTTACAGAATGCCTGGTATTTAGGGGCACCAATTGCACTCAGATTGAGCGCAAGTTGTTTGCTTCAATGTCTTCCTTTTTGCAGAGGCTTTGAAAGTATAACACAAAACAAGGCTTTAAATCTCTCTACATCCCTGGTGCCGATCCAACGCACCCCCCCGAGGGCCACATGCGGCCCTTTGATATATGATGTGCGGCCCTCAGACCTCAGCATGTGGGGAGGTGCAGCATGGGTGCGGCGGCAGTAAACACTCAGGGGTGGATTTACTAAAGGCAAATAGACTGAGCACTTTGCAAAGTGCAATTGCTCCAGAGCTTAGTAAATGAGCAGAAACTCTGCCGACCTCCATCATCCAATCATGTGCAAGCAAAAATTAATTTTTTATTTATTTTTTCCTTGCACGTGATTGAGTATTCTATGCAATGTGAATATTTTTTTTTTTTATCAAATCCTTTTTATTATTTTATATGGAAACAACATTAAAACAATACAGACGAATCACACAAATAAAATCACACCAAACCAAACCCCAAAAAAAAAAAAAAAAAAAAAACACAGACCACCCCCCTTTAACAAACCCCCCCCCCCCCCCAATCCCACCCAAAGTGAATCGATACCTCATTTACTAAGCTCTGGAGCAACTGCCTGTTTGCCTTTAGTAAATCAACCCCTCAGAGTCCAGTTGCAGAGAACAGAACATGTACTGTATAAGGCTGGGTTCACACATGTGCAATGCCAGACATCGCATGCAATGTCTGTGCAGTGCGAATTCAGTAATACAGTTTGGAAATCACATCGCATTTGCACCAAAATAGTGCAGGACCCTTTTTTTTTTTTTTGGTCCGCACTGGAATCGGATCGCATTGGGTGTCCAGACCCATGTGATCTGATTACATCCGATTCCACAGTTCGCACTGCGTTCTGTGAACCGATTTGAGGGTGTGATTGACTTCATATTGACACCCTTCAGCGGTTCGCAGTGAGCAGTGTGAACTGCCTGCGATTCAGATGGGATGCGGGAACCCGCACAGGAATCGCTGTGGTTCCCGCATCGCACCGGTGTGAACCCAGCCTTAAAGCGGAGTTCCACCCAAAAATGGAACTTTCGCTTTAAGGGAAGGTGACCCCCTGACATGCCACATTTGGCATGTCATTTTTTTTTTGGGGGGGGGGGGCGGAAACCCTATTTTTAGAGTGTTCCTGCTCCCACTTCTTCCTGGCGCACTTATGGTGCCGGAAGGGAGATCACCTCTCCCCCCTCCTTCTCGGCAATCATCTGGGACATGTCACGGGTCCCAGATGATTGCCCGGCCAGCCGCAGCGTGGCTCACGCATGCGCAGTGCGTGCCCGGCTGTGCCCACAGTGACAATGCCGGCGCCGCAGAGAGGAGGGGGAGACGAGCGGGGCTTCGTTCCCCCGCATTGCTGGACCCTGGGACAGGTAAGTGTCCGATTATTAAAGGTCAGCAGCTGCAGTGTTTGGAGCTGCTGACTTTTATTTTTTTTTTTTAAGCAGAACTCCGCTTTAATATTATAGTTCAATAATTCACAACAAGCCCCGCGGGAAAGTGCCCGACCAGCAACACTCACAGAATGTAACAACAATGTGTAGCAGAGCAGGTCTCAGGTGTGCCAACAACGTCTGTCATGAGGGGCGGAATGAAGCCTGGCTGGTCTGTACCCAAATGGGGAGGTCTCCAGTGAAGGTTGACGTGTCCCCTATCCTTTCCCTACTCATCTGGAACCGCTAACTACCAGACTAGAGTTGCCACATCATCCATTTAATCCAGGACACATATTAATTACACAGGTTCTGTGGCTGATTAAGGTGGTAATTAAACTCACTTGGTGCCTTATCTGCATTAAATCAGCCTCAGAACCCATGTAATTCATATGTGTCCTGGATTAAAGGGATGATGTGGCAACCCTATACCAGATGGGTGACCTGTCCCTACACTGCCCACATGCGAAATGCGCGCCAAGCCTGGGAGCTAGGGCCCGAAATAGGCTCTGCCTTACCCAAGATGACTGCTAGATTTACATGGGGCGGCAGCATCCAATCGGATAGCTTCCTCAGTGACACAGGAAACCATAGTTCCTCTTAACTTCCCCTCCAACTGCAATGCCGCTAGGGTGGAGCTCCACCCACGGTGGAGAAACTAGACTGCACCTGCCTACAAGCAGCTTGTGCTGGGAACGTTGATTAGAATAATAGCATTGATCTCTACTGACCTGACCTGTAACAGGCCCCCTTTTTTCTGACAGTCCTCTCAAGCATTACATACAGTCAGGGCTTTTTTTCCTCAGAGAATAGGTGCAGGAACTCAACCATGTCCGCCACACACACACCAAATAGTAGCTCTTCCCTCTGCATACAACCCCCTTCCCTCCACTGCTCTCATCCCCCCCCTCCTTAAAAGCTCCACCATCTGTCATACCTTTGTTGCAATATTAAGCTGGAACACCTATCCGGCTGTAGTACCTCCCAGCATACTATACTATACTATACTATAGTCACTCGCAAGGAGATCATGCAGTAGGAGCATCAACAACTGGTCACCAGGGAAAAATAGAGACCACAGAGGGTGCAGCCTACCATGCACCCTTCTCCTGCCCATGACTGCACTGAACCCTGGGCACCTGTTCTATATATCCCTTTTCCCTGTCCAACACTCAGTTGGCTCTGCGCAGGAGATCTGACCTGTGGGAGCTACTGGGAAATAAGCTATCATTTCTAAAAGCAGAAGCTGGACTTCAGTGTTATCAAGTGATAGTGGTGAGCAGGGAGCAGAAGACCTGAGCCAGAGGTGGTGGGACTGAGTTCCCCTTAGTTCCTGCTGAAAAAAATCCCTGCATACAGTACATTGAACATTATGTGTGGTGTAGGGGCCACATTTAACGCCCCTTTTGGCTCATAAGTAAACAACCACTGGTCTACATCCATCAACCACCATCTTCTATCTGTGTAAAGAGTATAGCCTTCTTGTCGGTGGCGGCCCGTCCTTAAGGGGTGCAGGGACGCTGCCCCCCTAATCCATGCGCCCGGCCCCTAACCTACATGCAGGGCACCAGACGCATGGATTCCAATGGGTTTTTTTTTTTAAGCCAGAGGCTCTAATTGGCTTCAAAAAAGGTGGGCTCAGCCCACCCAGTTGTGTGAAATAGCGAAATAATATTCGCTATTGTCTTCCTGATTCTCCTCCTGGCCTGACCCGATTGGCCAAGGGAGTCCTAATAGTTCCTGTGACTCGATTGGCCAGGGAGTCCTAATAGTTCCTGTGACTCGATTGGCCAGGGAGTCTTAATAGTTCCTGTGACTCGATTGGCCAGGGAGTCCTAATAGTTCCTGTGACTCGATTGGCCAGGGAGTTCTAGTAGTTCCTGTGACTCGATTGGCCAGGGAGTCCTAATAGTTACTGTGACTCGATTGGCCAGGGAGTCCTAATAGTTCCTGTGACTCGATTGGCCAGGGAGTTCTAGTAGTTCCTGTGACTCGATTGGCCAGGGAGTCCTAATAGTTACTGTGACTCGATTGGCCAGGAAGTCCTAATAGTTCCTGTGACCCCATTGGCCAAGGGAGTCCTAATAGTTCCTGTGACTCGATTGGCCAGGGAGTCTTAGGAAGTCTTAGTCTTAGGCCAATCGTGTTTCAGGACACACTTCCTGTTTGCCTGAGAGGAGAATTAACAAAGGTAATGCCCTGATCGCCGCCATCCCGCATCCTGTCCACGGCGCGGTCATGCTACACTGTTCCCAAACAGAATTTTTATCATTTTGTTCCCACAAATAGAGCTTTCTTTTGGTGGTATTTGATCACCTCTGCGTTTTTTATTTTTTGTTAAACAAATAAAAAAAGACCTAAAATTTTGAAAAAAAAAAGATTTTCTTTTGTTTCTGTTATAAAATTTTGTAAATAAGTAAGTTTTCTCCTTCACTGACGGACACGGATAAGGCGGCACCGATGAGGTGGCACCAATGAGGTGGCACTGATGGACACTGATAATGGGCACTGATAGGCGGCACTGATGGGTACTGGTAGGTGGCACTGATGGGTGGCACTGATATGCAGCATTGATGGGCATTGATAGGCGGCACTGATGGGCACTCATGGGTGGCACTGGTGGGCACTGATGGGCACTGATAGGCAACACTGATGGGCACTGAAAGGCTGCACTGATGGGTACTTATGGGTGGCACTGATAGGCGGCACTGCTAGGCACTGATAGGCGGCACTGATGGTCACTGATATGCAGCACTGATAGATGGCATTGTTAGGCATCACTGATGGCAC